>JAZAYU010000348.1:222951-325915 GCA_038501625.1 Corbicula japonica | reverse complement strand
TCATTGGCATTGCTTGTTAGTCAAAATAAGGGCCATTTTAAAAAAAACAACAACCTAACAGGATTGCTTTCTGCAGACCAAACCTTTTTCGAAACAATAGAGAATGGTTATACCTAATGTCCTAAGGCTTGATCATGACCATGACAAAAATGGTTCCTATTTATTGGTCAAAGGTCAACGGCGAAAATATCCGGTCTTCAAAGCGATAATTCAGAAGCCTAGAGTCAAAAAATATGAAATTTGCTCATAGTTAAAAGATTATTCAACTTAATGTTGGAATTAAATGTTGTAAGGTCATGGTAATCTTCTATCGGAAGTTTTCTTTACATAACTTTGACATGGTTTAATATGTTATTACCAAACTTTGTATGAAATGTCAAGAGTCACGGAAGCAGCTGCTTTCATTAAAATTATAATTTAACAATCGCTGAAAAGCGTTTGAACTAAACTTAACAAACGTGATATTAAGTTCTCGATGGTCTTTAGATGACCCCGTTTTTTATGTTTTAAACGACAAAGAACAAGAGTTTTCCAATTTCCAACCAGTAACGGATAAATGATTTACAATCAGCAAACTTTGTATAACTGCTGAGGTCATACAATGACCGAGAAAAAATAAGTCAGTGTCATAGTGACAGTAGAGTTAACATAATTTCTCATCAGTATTTGAAGATAGTTTTTGCCTGTGACCGTCAGATTTTTTACGGAGATTGTCCATGATAAATTGTTGACTTCTATTGACTATAAGATGGACGGGGCACATTCATAACGTTCAGATATTTTAGTTTTGTGTAACCTACTTAGAAATATTAAAATCTCCTGTTATCAAGAAAATATATGACAACATTCCTCAACTAGTAGTTGGTCAATATTGAGGTTGGATAACTTTGGCATTTATGCCCGCTTAGCGGTTGCCTTATTAATATCCAATACATAATATTGCAGTTGCTGATGGGGTCTCAATTTCTTCAAATTGTTTTCCTTTGACTGAAAACATGAACATAGCACCTTGCACTTTAAACCCGACAACTTTTTAACAGCGTATTGTTGAATTGAAAGTATGACTAAATATTACTAAAAGGTTCAGTTTTCCGACTGCTTACTGATATATACTACGTCTCAAACTCCTTTAGATTTTCTGCCTCTGTTTTTTTCTTATTCAGTACAAATAAAAATAAGTTGTTTCGGACTGCAAATCTTGAACACTGTCTTATTATTTTAACTAGTAGTTTTGTAATAAAACCATATCGATTTTCAGTTTAAATATATATATATTTAAGATACCAAAATACTAGTTTAATTGAAAACAAAGTCGAACTTGTGTTACTTGCTAATGTAGGACGAGTGCAGTTTTGTATCATTAAGAGATGTGGATCGTGTGCTGACAGTGATGAGTTGGTTCTACCAGATGAGTCAAGAAAAGCGAACACTGTATGGATTAATGGACCAAAAACGACATAATCATGTTATTATGGATATCCAAAATAGAGTAAGATATTCAGAAATTTGGAAGTCGTTATTAAACGATGTAATTTTTGAATTTAAACTTGGGCATATCTTTGAAATCTAAACTTTAACGAAATTGCGCTATTTGCACACCAGAAGGAAATGAATAATAGAAGATGAAGTATTCGAATTGCCTGACAATTTTAGTATATAAACTGAAAACCCAAACATGTTTCTAGAAAGCCCTTTTAAATGTATAGTTGGTCCAAATCCTTATGTTAACATCCAAAAGAGATGTGTGAAAAACGAATCTTAAATATTACTAATTGCAACTAAATTATCATGAAAATCCAAGTAATAAATGAGTTGTTTCATTTCAAAAGAATAATTAACCGTCCTTGTTTTATTCACATGCAAATAACAGCGAACTTCATCGTTATGTCGTAGTGTTTTAAATATACGGTAATAACTGCAACATTTTTAATTATGCTATTAAAAAACTAGCATTCACTCATAATAACTTATTTTGATAAAAACAAGACAATAAACATGTGTTTTTTAGATTAAGGTGTGCAAATGGCATAATTCGCGTTATAAAATTGATTTTTCCTTTCCTGACATTAAACTTTTTGAGGTTATAAACCGCTTGATGAACGTACTCAACGAAGTAGTAATATTTATTTTCCATGCTCTATAAAGCATATTCGTGTAAGAATTGAAAAAAAAAACAAACAAATAACTTCTTAAGATTTATCGGAGTATTTTTAGGGGACGGCGTTGAAATGCTTAGAAATATATTACTCGGGGCTACGCATCTCGTGATAAATCCTTTAAATTTCGCATCAGAACTCCTCCAAGTAAAAAAAATGCTGCGATATGTTATCAGAAGTTGTTTATTATTTCATTTATTTGGCGTGCACACAAATATACAAAAAAGAGGAACAAAATATAATTTTATTTTCATATTTTATTAATACATTATTATAGAAGAGAACTAGCGCGAACAACCTTCTGGTTAAAAAAAGGATTTTTGACGCGTGTCAGCCTCACACTTGACCGAATATAAAAAATACAACTTTTCTCGGTGATAATTTATTAATACACATTCTTCAGATTATCTGAAATTGCAAATAGTTGATAACCTACTCAAAACAGTTTAGATGAATTGATTGAGCAATAAAAAATTGCAGAACTGAGCACAAGATTCCAAGCGTAAAAACTTTCATGAATTGTTATCACCTACTTATGTCCATTGTGTAACCAAAACGGTGAACACGGCACTAAACAGTATAAGGTAAATCTACAGCAAGCTACCAAACGTGCGTGACATTGTGACATAGAGTATCCTGCTGGTACTCAAAACGCTAGAAATGATGCATTAAAATCCGTGACAAACCGTTATTAACCATTAATTCCAACAAGCACCAGCACGGCTTGCTGCCTTTATCCAATATAGCTATCAAATGATTGTCTTTACGAATTCGAAACAAATGAAACATTAATTTAAAAATGTCTATTAATGGCATGTTTTTAATTGGCGTTGTCATTTTTGTTCTTTATCTTTTTGGCTAAAATGTACAAACATAATTTATTAAAACTTCTTGTTTTATTGGCGGCTACATGTACATGGCCACTATAGTGGATTCCATTATTTCCAATAAACATGTTGAATCAAACTTTACCCGCACTTTTTATATATTTTTTATGTTTTGTGGCTTTCCAAGTTCAGATTACATCTATTAAATATGTACTACACATGACTTAAACAAAGATTGTGCAAATTAGTTTGAAAAGAAGCAAACCATTTTCGAAAACTGCGTTACAGCCTGAACATGTATTGTCTGTTAGCGAGTTATGTGATTCACGTCCTCGATATCGTTTATTGCAGAAATTTATATATTTTTTAGGAGAATCAAGTTGATGATGTGACTAGATCCCTGATTCTTGCCCTGGGTGTTTGCTACCATGCATGTCTTAAGACGCGACCCCAATACAGAGCTCATGTTGCACGATTCTTTCGAGCACCTTGTCTGCTGCCAGGAGGTGCTAATCAAATCAATGTCGAAATTGAATGGTAAAACCTTTTTTGTGTTCAATTTCTTAATTAGATCGGAAATAAGATAAACAAAAAGTAATCTTCAGTAAATTTAACAAGAAAAGTATAACACACACGTGTTATATGTGGACGACATTCATGCTAATGATGTAATGTCCTTGAGCTAAGTTGTGGATTGAATTGATTGTAGATATGAAGTGAATAGTTGTTTGACCTATGATATGAAATAGACATCAAGTATAAGTAGTTATATAAGTAGTAAATTTTATTGAATATCACATATGACTGGCAATGATGTGATTATGATATCTTCAAGAATATCAGCATGGATGAAAGATCCCTGGCTAGAGGGAAGTGGATATTGTCCGCATAAGTTAAAGCCACAATAAACTTGCAAAAACGTTTTTTTTTTCATTGTGAACATTAATTAACCACGTTGACCCTTTTCAAAAGAAAGTATAAATGACCAACTATTTATGTCCTCAAATAATCCCCAATCATTGAGACCCGGTCCGAATAGTATTTTTGTAGCCCACAAAATTACTAACCAATGTTTACAATCACTCGGCGAAAAGTTATGGTTTTTTCCGTAAGTGGGCCGTTGGAACGAAGTGACGTCATTCTGTATAATTAGCATTGTGTACACACCGGTCACGTGATCATCACACTGGGATTGGGACTAGTTAATTTGATGACGTGACAGCTATTTATAGAATGCCTCTAGATTCCCTCTTACATACAGACATAAGATAGTGTTCAAAAGTGACATTAAACTTAAAGCCACAATAAACTTGCAAAAACGTTTTTTTTTTCATTGTGAAAATTAATTAACCATGTTGACCCTTTTCAAAAGAAAGTATAAATGACCAACTATTTATGTCCTCAAATAATCCCCAATCATTGAGACCCGGTCCGAATAGTATTTTTGTAGCCCACAAATTACTAACTAATGTTTACAATCACTCGGCGAAAAGTTATGGTTTTTTCCGTAAGTGGGCTGTAAGAACGAAGTGACGTCATTCTGTATAATTAGCATTGTGTACACTCCGGTCACGTGATCATCACACTGGGATTGGGACTAGTTAATTTGATGACGTGACAGCTATTTATAGAATGCCTCTAGATTCGCTCTTACATACAGACATAAGATAGTGTTCAAAAGTGACATTAGACTTAAAATAAGGGATATACAACTCAATATTACAGATTATCTGATACGCTTCTGAACTAAATCGACAAAAATATCATATTTATTCATGTGTCTACGGTTAATTGACGTAACTACATTGCGGACTGTTAACTCCGCGTATGAAGACAAAAATCCTGGTTAGGTTGTTTTGCGTTCTGTTAGCCTGATGACGTGACCGCTATTTACCTTCACCTGCCGAGTGTTGCCGAAAATCAGCTCGGAAAGATTCGCTGTTTGTTTTGTAAACAAAATAAACGATCCGAAAAACCCCCAAAACATGCTGTAAATCAATAAGATAATACCCTTTTCTTATTGTAAGGTTTATTTTTTGTGTTATTATTCATACAGGTAAAATATAAAATGTTTTGGTTAATAAAAAATATGCTGTTTGGCAAGTTTATTGTGGCTTTAAGCAATGTATTAAAAACATTTAGTTAGACTAGATTTCACAAAACATAGACATGAGAACTTCTGACGTACATGTAAATAGATGTTGCAATATGAAATGATACAAAGTAAAAGGGTGTTTTATGCAATCCACAGTGTAAACAATGGTTCCTTGTGATAAGATATTTGCTGTAAATTTAACAGAAAATTCTGAACCTTGAAGTAAGTTTCGCTCATCTGACATAACTTGAGCATTGAAATGTTTAACTGAAACTTAGATAAAAGTGTCAAGGTTTATATTTTATAGGGAAAAGGCAAGCATTAATTGAAAAGATTCATAGAAATTCTCATAGTATTTTCATATCAAGCAGTTAAAGCATGCATTATATATTCTTGAGCTGGAGGTGGTCAGAAACAGGTGCAGTTTCAGTATCTTTATGGTGTATCATGACTAATCTTGTCTGTATATTTAAGTTAAAGATATTGTAAAATCAATATGGCTAATTATGTATGTAGGTATTCTTGCCAGTAATTATGTTAATATACTTTAAAGGACATTAAAAAGGATGGTGGGGATAATTGCATTTTGACAAGGAAATATACATATTATCAACATTTTCACAGTTGCATAATACCGAATGCATTGCAGTAATTTAGATACCAAAATTATGAAAATTTATTAATAATAAAAAAGTTATTGCGTAATAAAAACTGTACCCCGAAAATAAAAAAAAAACACTTTTTGCTAAATGTGACAATTAATTGGTTCAATCTGTTTCCTGTTGTTCATTGTCATTAAGTATATTTTATCAAATGTAGAAATTAAATGTATTGTTTTTGTTGTTGTTGTAATTGTTTTTTAGATGCAAGGCAGGTATTGAAGCTAGGGACGAGAAGGATATTATTATTAATTGATTAGGGCAAATTGTTCCAAATTTATAGTACCATAATTCAAAAGAGAAAAGTTATATAGATGCCTCAAAATTACTATTGGTTTAAACAGTATTTATTTCAAATTATACATATACATCGATGTATAACAGAGCAAGACAATACAAGTATATTTGAGAGGATGAGAAAACAAGCTATCAGATGATAGCTTATATTAATTCTTCTCCCCGAAAATTACTATTCTGCCATGCAAAAAAATGTCTACAGCTAAAAGATTGACTTAATTTTCTATACCTAAAGCGGAATATAAGAGGCTCGAATATGGTCTGGATTTCTTTCTGTAGGCCCTTTTCCTCCAACAAAATATCAACTGAATTTGCATGTCCACTTTTAATTTGTTTTTTGCTTTGTCAATAATGAAATACAGCCGACCACATGCACTTATCCACTTTTTGAACTTGTGTTCATTTGTGGGTATAAAGATTTTGGTTTTAGATCATGCATCAACAAAAGCTAATTTTTAGTAAACTGAATGCAAGTCATACAAAAATTTGTACAGCTAACAAGGTTGCTTAGGTCAATAATCTTATCAGTGAATCTATTTTTAGCATATTGGTTATACAATATTTACATGCAAAGGGAGAGAAATCAAACATAATTTACTGAAAAGGGAGAGCAGTCAAACATAACTTAATGAAAGGGATGTTCAAAAAGTTCTTCTACCTCGTCAAATTCACTCAACAATTTCACTTCAAAAACTAAGGTTTCTACCAATAAAAACGTTTTTAACATTAAATTTTATTTCTAAAACAATAACTTTGAATACTAAGTAACAAAAAACATGTATTTACCATGTATTTACCAAAACAACATCTTTCCTGAACTTTTTAGTAACCCTCTTTTCTCTCTTGTGTCAAACTAGTTGTACATATTAAACATCCTCTATTAATAGTTAATAATAAACATAATACATGACCCATAATTCGTCCAGAAAATACGGATTGATAAAAATTAGTTTTATTAGTATATATAACATATAATTTTGTATAATCAATAACCATATTATTTCAGTTGTCAGGATGTATTTTTGGAAAACGTGCTGCTGGAAAAAAACATAGCCCGAAATATGGCCTTAAAAGAGAACGTGTTTATGATGGTAGTGTGCATAGAACTGCGTATTCCACTGTTCCTTCTTGGCAAGCCAGGAAGTTCAAAATCACTCGCTAAGACAATCGTGTCAGATGCCATGCAAGGAAACGCTGCGAGACAAGCATTATTTCGGGAATTGAAGCAGGTATTTCTTATTTATGTTTTAAGAATGGATGGTATGGCTTCTAGTGAAATGTTTTAATGCAAGATGTTTTCTGATCTCAAGGGCTTCATTCATTTCATGGAACAATACGCTTTAATTGGAAAAAACGATTTATTTTGTATTCCGGGCAACATTTTGGAAATCGTTATTATGCATACCAGGAAAGAAAAGTTTATCTGAAGATGCTGCTGCTGACTAAATTTAAGAAAACCGTAAACACGATGCACGGAAAGGAAGAATAAAATAACCATAATAGTGTTTCTTTATTTCGTATTTTGTTATGACTTAAAATCTTTCTCTCTCTCTCTCTCTCTCTCTCTCTCTTAATTTTCTCAAAATGCTCCATTACATTTTTTATTTTAGACACAAATGATTTCATACCAGTGTAGTCCGCTCTCCACTCCCGATGGAATTGTAGGCACGTTCCGACAATGTGCTCAGTTTCAGATGGACAAAGACTTAAATACATTTGTTTCAATTGTCGTACTGGACGAAGTAGGCCTAGCCGAGGACAGTCCAAGAATGCCACTCAAGGTCAGTAGAGCGCGATTGCAAGTGTATACACTTTACGAAATATTTAAGGGAACGAATTATCCTAACACAGTTCAGAAAAAACTATTATAATAGTCAATAGCCATAATTCACTATTTATGCCCCCACTCTGAAAGTGGAGGGGATATCTGTTTGACCCGGCCGCACATTCGTCCTTCCGTCCTTGCAGGCATCTATGCGTCAGAAACATGTGTAATGACTACGTTTCACTACGTTGTGTATTCTGATCTTAATTTACAGGCACATACATTGTACCGCTCTCCAAAATTTCCGTCACTGTTCTATAACCGTTATGATCTTATTCTTATTCTTAACGTCATTAATATATTTTTATGTCATTCATAAATTTGCTATCGCGTTACTTTTTTATATCTACTATTATGTAAACCACGTTGTTGTCTAAATTGTGTCGCTTTGTGTATTTATATTTGTTTTGAGCGAGAATGGTATATAATAAAAGGAACATCATGCGTATCTAAGCCAAATCACACTGGACTTCGGTCTATCTCGATATTGTTTACATATTATCCAACTCAAAAATTAAAACCTGCAGACGACAAACTGTTATAATCTTCCATATGTCTCCCACATTTATCAATCTTTAATATTTTATCAAATGACCTAATAATGGTTAAAACGGTACATATCGTAAAAAACAAAACAAAATGAAGAGCCTACTGGGAAAATCTTGGAAAACTGAAAAATATACTCATATACTAAACTTACGAAATTTAGTATAAATTTCGAGTTATGCAAAATAAAAGACATGTTTCAGAAATAATTAGGCGATGACCAAAAATATTTGAAAAACACCATATATTTTCATTAGCTCCAATATATTTAACAACTCGGAAAGGCATTTCTACAAGTTTCTTGAATTATGTCTTCTTGGTCATATTTGTTCTTGACGCTGTCATTTTAGCATAATTTTATATACAATGTACGAGTATATATGAGATACTGTTGCTGTCTTCGCACTATTTATACGTATATTATCTTACAAAACTCTGTGTAACAGTCAGCTTTCGAACTAATCTTTGACTCATAAAAATGCAAGAAGTCCGGACCTCACTTATTACATTAAAAAATCTGTACACACAAATATTATGCAGCATACAAAAGGTGGCAGGTAAGCAGGGTGCCACCTTAGAATGTAAACTTACAATGTAGGAATTACATGGACCCTACAAGTCCGACGCAAACAATTAAAACGAAAATAAGAGAAAGATAAAATTTAATGTTGAATGCACTGCAAACTGTTTGTCAAGAATTTTTATTTTGTCAAAAAAATAAACGGACTACTTTGCTTGTATTTTAGACGCTCCATCCATTATTGGAAGATGGTTGTCAAGGTGACGAAAAACCCGAAAAGCATAAAAAGGTAATATCAGAAACTCTGACTACAATATTTCTCTGCATTTACATACTATGAAATGTAATATGATTTCCCTTTAAATATTTCAAATAAGACCGACTGATTTTTGAATTTCTTACTCTCACAGATCACAAAATTCGAAATTTATTGCACAACATGGACAATATTTAAGAGATACAGGGGTTGACGTGTACGGACCGACTTAAGGATCTCTTAAAATCAACAAATACAAACAAAACCTAAAAAATCTGACATAGCTTGATCCAGTTTAAGAATACTAGAAAAATTAACCCACAACATTTGGTGGATAAGTTGGCAAAATTTATAAATATATTTCTTGTCCCTTATCATAAAATACAACAGGTTGAAAGAAAAATTAACCGGATCCGATGTTTAATTTTAAATCCTTTTTCACTAAGTTTGTTGGAAGCTTGTGATTATATAATCAGCTTTTATTGTTTATTATATTTGTAACCAGGGCAAGACAAACCACTTGTCAATTATAAAGATTTTATGTAATAATACATAAATAGCCTAAAACATAAAGAATAAATATTTACATTCATGAAATCGACAAGATAAAAAATCACAGAATTGCAACGGAGTCAAACAGATTACTTCAGCAATTCACATAACTATTCTATTCGTAAAACAATAAATAAATTCTTACCAGGATCTGTGGTCTAGTTTTAGTTAAACCTTAAGTAATGAATATACCAAATGAAATCAATTGGTATACTTAAGGAATAAGATATATTAAAGATAAACTGCAAGTTTAATCTGATCTGTATTCCACAAAGGTAAGAGTCGGAGTGCCGGGAAAATAGATGGAAAAGAGAAACAAAGAGGGTTTCGCGGGGTTTGGGAATTCATGCGTGTTATTTTGGTTATTGTGAAATCGCTCACCAACCACTCACTCACTGAACCACACAATACAAGATACGTCACTGCCTACCTGGAATACAGTTAGGCAGTTGAATACATGTATACATATACACGGTGAGTAAACGATCACAAACATTGACGTAAACGCAAGCTGGCATAACATATTGCCTGGGTTACACATTCCCCCCCTTTAAGGAAATGGCTCCAGACATTTCAACTAACACGAAAATATATAACCAAACAAAAAGTACTAGGATATAATATAAAAATTAGGCCTTACACATTACCAAAATGCAACTCTATTACCACTAATCGAAAATCAAAATACTAGTAGCAAAGATCAAAGCAATAGTTGGTTAAAATACTAAAAACGTCAAGTCCGGTAAAATATCCAGAAGCCAATTATTATCCTTTAAATAAGGATAAAACTCTGAAAAGATTGGATAAGGAAAATAAAACTATGAAGAATTAAATTCCATCACATCAACCGTAACACAAATTGGATTTAATTAGATTCGAGAAGTTTAAACATAAAAAATCTCGAAATCTTGAGACATTCCCGCACCGACGGGGGTTACCCACTCACCATATCTTTGTGGTGGGACCCTCCGCCTGACTGGGCGCGGACTAACTGGAGGAGGAGCAGAAACATCAGTGGCAGAGCTAGGCTCAATGCTCACCTCTGTTGTGTGGTCGGAGTGCTCCTCACTCACAGTAGGCACCTCAGTCCGGGACTGGGGTAGTGTACTACTGTCATTTCCGGTAGGTGCAGCAGAAGACTGTGGGATCGGGGAAAAAGACTCTGCTGACCGAGTATCAGGGGTCTGCCTGGGTGGACCCACACTTCTGTGCTGGGGCAAGGTCAGATCCAGGTTAGGTGAGAACCTGGTTACCTCAGACACAGAAGTGTCAGCAGGTATCTCCCTAGGTTGTGGGGGGTTTTGCCGCTTTGCAGGTCTTAGGCCCCTGAGGTGAGGTGGGATGTATATGTTAGCTCTTTCATTATCATCGGAGTCTGATACCTCTGAACTTTCTGATCTCGGTGCTGTTGTGTTGCCCTCTGCAGAGAGCTGCTTGTGCAACTCCCCCCTGGGTAGTTTAACAGTTCTCTTGCGAGAACTTTTCCCAGAGGAGGGCACAAAACAGTCCCCCGCAGGTTGGTTGATGTTAAAGTAGGGCAACAACAAATTCCGGTGAAGGGTTTTAATGGGACCCTTACGGGACTGCAGTTGGACCCTATACACCGGAATGTCAGAGTTGGGCACCTCTAGCACGACATAGACCTCAGTGTCCCATTTGTCGGCTAGTTTGTTTGTTCCCTGCAGCCCAACTTTCCTGACCAGCACCTGATCTCCAACTTCCAGTTTGGACTCCTTGATACCCCGATCATAAATCAGTTTGTTTTTGGTGGCAAGCTTCCCAGCTTCCTCAGCGGCCGTGCGGTAGGCATACTGCAGGCGCTGGTGAAGTTTTGATGCATAAGATGAGTGGCTGCCGTCATGCCCCTCAGTGGGATCTGTACCCAGATATGCATCAACAGGAAGCCGGGGATGCCATCCAAACATTAAATAATGTGGGGCATATCCAGTGGCATCATTTTTCGTGGCGTTATATGCTTGCACAAGGGGTGAAATATAGCTTTTCCAGTAGGACTTCTGGTGATTCTCCAGAGTCCCAAGCATCTTAAGGAGGGTTTGATTCCACCTCTCGGCTCCACCGTTTCCCATAGGATGGTATGGAGTGGTCCTAGACTTCCTAATGCCAGCAATTCTGCACAGCTCCTGAATAGTTCGACTCAGGAAGTTACGACCTTGGTCACTGTGCAGTTGCTCTGGGAACCCGTAGAATCGAAAATATCCTTCGTATAGGGCCTTTGCAGTGGTAGCTGCTGTCTGGTTTCGGCATGGAATAGCCTGCGCGTAACGAGTGAAATGGTCCACTATAACCAGAATATTCTCGATCCCACCTTTACTGGGTTCGAGCTTCAGGAAGTCAATGGAGACCAGCTCCATAGGTCTTGAGGTTTGGATGGGCGTAAGCTCTGCAAAAGGCCGATTAGCTGGAGTCTTCCTCCTAATACACCGGTCGCAGTGCTCTACCCACTGGGTTATGTCTTTCTCAAGACCAGGCCAGTAAAATCTCTGTCTGGCCAGCCATAGGGACTTTTCTTTCCCCTGGTGCCCTGCATCATTGTGAATGCCCTGGATAGCAATCCGCCTATGTGACTCTGGAATGACCAGTTGACTGACGGGTAGACCATCCAATGTAGCGGTTCTGTACAGAGTATCATTTTTAATGACAAGGCGCTTTGCCTCCCTAAGGAATCTCTGTACAGCTGGTGTCTCTGCCGAGGCATTCTTCCCTCCCTTCAGAGAACCGCTACTAATTAAATGCACAACTCGTGCTATGGATGGGTCTTTTGCTTGCTCTGATGGCCAATCTATCCTAGCCATGGCCTCAGAAACCAACAACTCCTCACTGGCCACATGAGGAGCAGCAGATTCTGAAACACTACTGGCCACTGGGGCAGATAATAAAGCTGCTTGATAGATTGCCTTGAGCTCATCTTGAAAGATGTAGCGCCTGGACAACCCGTCTGCATCTGCATTGACTTTGCCACTGCGGTATTCCAAAGTAAAGTAATAATTGGACAATTCCGCAAGCCATCTATGCTGTGTGGCATCTAACTTGGAAGATGTCGTCACATAGGTTAAGGGATTGTTATCAGTTTTCACGACAAATTCATTACCGTATAGGTAATCGTGAAACTTGTCAGTAACACTCCACTTAAGAGCTAAAAACTCTAATTTGTGAGCAGGATAGTTTCGCTCACTGGGCCTAAGACTGCGGCTAGCGTAAGCAATTACGCGGTCTACACCATCTTGGTTTTGTAATAAAACCGCACCAAGACCACTAGAACTGGCATCAGTATGCAAAATAAAGGGCAAAGTATAATCTGCATATCCTAAGACTGGAGGTGAAACTAATTTTTCTTTAATTGTTTCAAAAGCAATTTGTTGAGAATCACCCCAAACCCAAGATACTGGATTTTTAGCCTTTTTCTTGGACTTCTTAGACCCTTTGTTTAGACCATGACCCTGCAATAAATCATTAAGTGGTTTAACTATTTGGGCATAGTTAGGAACAAACTTCCTGTAGTACCCTGTAAAACCTAAAAATTGCCTCAGGGTTTTAATGTTAACTGGGACAGGCCAATCCTGCACAGCAGAAGTTTTATTGGGGTCAGTGGCAATGCCTTGGGCTGAAACAATGTGCCCTAAATATGTAACTGAGGACTTAAAAAACTCGCATTTGGAAGGTTTGACTCGCAAGTTGTGGTCATTTAATCGTTGAAAAACTGATTCCAACCTTGAAATGTGTTCATCAAAAGTTGATGAAAATATTAAAATGTCATCTAGGAAAATAAGGCATTCCCTAAGATGCATGTCACCCATACATTTCTCCATGCAACGCTGAAATGTTGCAGGGGCGTTCGTTAAGCCAAAGCCCATCCGATTCCATTCATAAAATCCAAGAGGCCCTGCAGAGAAAGCAGTTTTGGGCTTATCCTCCTCAGCTACCTCAATTTGCCAATACGCAGAATGGAGATCAATTTTGGAGAAAAACTTTGAACCAGTAAGAACATCAATGGTATCATCAAAACGAGGTAACATGTATGCATCCTTACGAGTCTTGTTATTGAGTTTACGCCAATCAATGCAAAAACGAAGTGCACCCGATGGCTTTCGCACTAAAACAACATTGGAAGAATAAGGAGAATCAGATTCCCTAATAACACCAGCATCCAACATTTCTTTAATATGTTGCCGGACTTCCTCATAGAGGGCTGGGGGAATACGACGATATGGCTCCTTAAAAGGCGTCTCATCCTCCAACACTATACGGTGTTGAGCTAGATTGGTCTTCCCAATGTCCTTTGTTGAAGTGCAAAATACACCCTTCCATTTTCCTAAGACTTGAAAGAACCTCAATGTCTGTTCAGGAGTTAAATTAGATGTGTCCACTGAGACATCCTTGAAAGGGGGCTCACAGGAACTCTCCTGAGAAATAAATGATGTAATGTCATCAATGACTTTAGCCTCAGAAACCTCACAAATCTTTGATTTTGGCTTAAAAGTCAATGTCTTGGCAGTCATGTTGCAAATTCTAACAGGAATTTTGGCTGAAGAAGTATTATGCAGTTTGACAACACGAGGACAAACAGTATACCCTTGAAAAAGTTCAGAAGTTTCAGTAACAACTGAAGTAATAGAATCATCAAAATTCCTAACCATTCCATTTATGGTAACACTTTCAAATGGTGCAACAGAAATAGTTTTCTTTCCACACACCTTAACTGGATAAGTGCGTGATTCAAGACTGTCCATAGCTAACTGCCATTCGCTAGGAACTGTACTCTCCTCTGGTATCTGATTTAAAAATGCTTTGCATCTGCGAAGCACGTTTGTTCCAATAATCACAGGACAAACACTGTTAAAATCATTATCTGGTATGACCAGAACTGGTATGTCAAGGTTAAAAGAAGATAAAAATGGAACTGAAACAGTAGCTTCAATATAACCAGAATACTTAAGAGAAGAACCATCTGCAACTGACAAGTTGAGACCAAGAGAATCTAAAGAATGCAAAATCACCTTGGGATTCAAAGACTGAAATGCAGTGTGGCTCATAGTTGTAACCATGGATCCAGAATCCAACAAACTTTTGAACGGAACACCATTAATAACCACCTGATGTTCATTTGCAGAACCAATAAGTCTATTAACAAAATCATCTGGTTCAGTCTTTGATTGGGCTTTATCAGCCACAATCTCTGTTTCGCCCGCAACAGAGACATTTACTCGTTTTTTGAATTGCCCTTTCCTCGGTTAGAACCGTGAAAATGAGCTCTGCCTCTACCTCTGCCTCTGAAATTGTTATTACCCGAGGAAGTATTTTGACCAACAGTACTGGAGCCATCAAAATTTCCTGGGTTATCAGCATCAGGTTTGCTGCTGCTGCCAGCATTATCAGCATCACCTCTTTTCTCCTTGTTGTGGTACCAACCACGACCTCGACCTCGGTTACCACCAGAATTGAAACTTTGACCATCAAGTTTCTTTATGATTAGATCAAACTTGTTGTCTATTTTCTGATCAATTCTCTGTTCAAAAGAAGTAAATCGAGACTCAATATTAGAAAGTCGAGAATCAACATTCTTTTCCAAAGCCGAAAGTTTAAAATGGAAATTAGATTCAGCTGAAACTGGGGTATGCTTTGCCGAAGATGACTTAGCAGTCTGAGAGTGAGACACAGTTTGAGTCAGAAAAGGAGAAGGAACAGTAGACTCATGTGCAATCTCTTTTTCTACCTTTCTAATTTCCCTGAGTAACAAATTATAGTCACTAAGAGAGTCATACTTATGTCTAGACTGCAACCTCAACACAGAAGACTCCAAGCCCGTCCAAAACTTATGCCTAAGAATGTCATTTCGGGCTAAACCCGGTAATTTCACCCTTATTAATAATGGACTGCAACAAGGTCTCAAGTCGACATGCATATGCAGTGACTGATTCCTGAGGCTTCTGCCGAGTATTAAAAAACTCAGTCATCAGGTCTTCCTTGGTTGAAGCCTCAGAAAACAAAACATCTAGCTTGGTAAGAATCTCCTCGGATGTAGAGGTCTGACCTAAGGGAACAATCATAACTCGAGCTGTACCTCGAAGAGATCCCCTTATCAACTGTAGAATATGGGCTGGAGTAAGTTCAGGGTTAGTGAATAAACATTCCACCTCATATCTCCACACCATGTATGGCACCTCACCCTTAGGTAAAGGGTCATCCCCCGAAAAACAAGGAATCTTTGGCAAAATTGGCTGAGGTCTAGCCATGGACATAGATGGCTGAACAAAAGGCATAGGTGTAGAAGCCAAAAATGAGTATGGTGCTGACACCACAGCAGGTGTACTGAATACAGGTTCCGGCAAGGTATTATGATTGAGAGGCACCGAAGATACAGGAGGGAACAAAGGCTGAATACCATGAGAAACATTTCTTTTTGGTCTAGCACCAGCAGAATCCCGAATAAAATCTGCCAACCGGGGTTTACCCGCAGGTAAAGTAACAGGGGCAACTGATGTAGGAACAGTAGTCGAAGGAGCCTCCGACTTCGGTATCAACACATACCGTTGCTCTATCAGTTTCTAAACATCTTCCACATTGACTTTAGACTCTAAAGTCTTGCTGACCGAAGCACTGGTTTCACCTTCAGCCATTGTGAATGTGATAATATCAGTTCAAATCAGTATCACAAAAGAAATAAACACCTATTTCAATCATGTGAAACTCTTCAAGTGCAAAATCAAGTCAAAAATGAAAAACACCAAAAAAAACTTTTTGCACATGTGAGCTAAGTCAAGTTTATCAAAAAAAACTCAAACAGGCCGTAAAATGTAGAGTTAAATGGGAACTCCAGTTACTTGTGAATTCAACACAATAAAAAAAATTCAATATACCCAGTAATACTTATTAAATGTAAATTAACTGTGTATAGTGTTTTTACTGTTGTATACTATCTAATATGTTTCTTTCAATTCCAGAAACCCTATTAAATTAGCCACAATATTAATATTTCACCCAAAATTCAAAATATTGAACCTCACAATTAAGTCTTATCCATAAATTGGATCAATATAGTGTGGGAAAATACCTTCACAAATATAGGTCAACTTGTCTACAACTCCAATACACTGGGTCAAGATGTCATGACTCAATGAACATAATGTAAACAAAGTGTACACTGAATTGTGAAGATCCAATAGCTGATATAAAATTGTTTATATCAAACTATACTCTTTATCAATGATCTGCAGAAATCATCTGCAGCAACAAGTGAATAAAAATTCAAATGTACTGTAAAATGACTATGTAATGAACTGTTTTCAAAGTAAGCTAATAAGTAGTTCACTGGTTTATCCCTAAACTCAAATCACTTAACTTTACACTTTATCAGTTAACCCAAAACAATCAACAACACAACGAAATACCAAATTATCAGTCGCAAGCAAGCAAGTGCGCAAGCAAGCAAGTACGCAAGCAATCAAGTACGTGTAGGGTGGTACCACACAAAGCACAGTATAAAACATATAATAAATATATGTATACTATAACTCTATTCACACACTAATCTCTCAACCCTGTTGTAAGTGAAATTAGTTAGGTGTTATCACAACTTAGACCTGTTAAGGTTGTGAAAAAGATCAGAAACTCAGAAAAACCCTAAAGATTTTAAATAATAGCAATTTTTTATGTTACGCAACCTTAAATAACCTTTATAGCAATTAAACACTTTAACCTTTTGCAAAAAAATATTTAAAATCTATCACAGATCCACTATTGGCACTAAAACACTAAAAATAACTATATAGTACAATTTATACCCAAATCAAAAATGTACTTTCAAGTTTCAGTTTAGCCAAACACAATCAAAACAAACACAAATTCATTTTCATTTACAAACAAAACATCACTTGAAACTAATAACATAGTAGATCTATTAATGAAAATACCTGGACTTTACAATGTTGAGTGGACTAAATTACTGCATTTTTTCAGTTTTACACAAAATGTTTTGGTAACAAATTTAGAAAAAAACAAAACTGCCAAATGCAAACAAAAAATCCGAATAGGTATACAAAAACCTAATGTAAATTAATTCTACATATTTAATGGACAAACTTATAGAGATAATCAGTCAAAATGTACTTTCAAAACAAATGATAGCTTCAAAAATGCCTAACTTAAAATTATGAATGGAATGAATTACTATACTGTAACACCGTTTGACCTTTACTGTACTGTAACGCGTTATAAATATAAATAGCCAAACAGCTTCGAAATTATGAAATTTATCAAAACAATCTAATTGCCACTCTCAATAATGAAATGAAAAGTAGAAAAACATACAATATATACAAACAATACTTACATATGTATATCCTAAAATCCACAAAAAATATATAATAAAGAACACATGAAAAAAACAACAACACACAATTAACAAGAGCCAGTCGGAAACGACTGCAAGCTCGACTATTCGAAAAGTCAGAATTATTAAGCACATTGTAACTGGGCTTCATTTAAACTGGGGAGTGATTCAGGAGTTTATGACACCTCCAACAAACACACATGAACAAAAGTTTCTTAATCCAAGTTAGGAAATAAATAAATTACACTTAATTTATTATTGTAGATTTTTTTAGGGTTAACACAACCCAGCCCATAAACCCCTGATCCGACACCCATCAACCTACTATCCCTGCCCACCTAAAGTGGTGTGGCGTGGTGAAGTACAGTATGGTATGCTGGTTGCTGGTGTTGTCATTGTTGGTGTTGTTACTGGCGGTGGTAGTGTTGTTGCTGGTGGTGGGAGTGTTGGTGTTGTTGTTGTTGTTGGTGATGGTGGTGTTGATGTTGGTGGTGGTGTTAATGTTGTTGGTGGTGGTATTGGTGTTGCTGGTGTTGTAATAGTATAGTAATAGTAATAGCATAGTAATAGTATAGTAATAGTAATAGTATAGTTATAGTAATAGAATAGTAATAGAATAGTAATAGAATAGTAATAGTATAGTATAGTATAGTATAGTAATAGTATAGTATTGTAATAGTATAGTATAGTAATAGTATAGTATAGTATAGTAATAGTATAGTAATAGTATAGTAATAGAATAGTAATAGTAATAGTAATAGTCTCGGTCTCGACTAGGTCTGGGTCTCGGTCTGAGTCTGGGTCTGGGTCTCGGTCTGAGTCTCGGTCTGGGTTGAGGTATCGGTCTCGGTTTGGGTCTCGGTCTCAGTCTCGGTTTGGGTCTCGGTCTCAATCTCGGTTTGGGTCTCGGTCTCGGTTTGGGTCTCGGTTTGTGTCTCGGTCTCGGTTTGTGTCTCGGTCTCGGTTTGTGTCTCGATCTCGGTTTGTGTCTCGGTCTCGGTTTGGGTCTCGGTCTCGATTTGGGTCTCGGTCTCGATTTGGGTCTCGGTCTCGATTTGGGTCTCGGTCTCGGTTTGGGTCTCGGTCTCGGATTGGGTCTCGGTCACGGTTTGGGTCTCGGTCTCGGTTTGGGTCTCGGTCACGGTTTGGGTCTCGGTCACGGTTTGTGTCTCGGTCTCGGTTTGGGTCTCGATCTCGGTTCGGGTCTCGGTCACGGTTTGGGTCTCGGTCTCGGTTTGGGTCTCGGTCTCGGTTTGGGTCTCGGTCTCGGTTTGTGTCTCGGTCTCGGTTTTGGTCTCGGTCTCGGTTTTGGTCTCGGTTTGTGTCTCGGTCTCGGTTTGTGTCTCGGTGTCTCGGTCTCGGTTTGGGTCTCGGTCTCGGTTTGGGTCTCGGTCTCGGTTTGGGTCTCGGTCTGGTCTGGTCTGGTATAGTTTAGTATAGTATAGTATAGTATAGTATAGTATATGCCCCCACCCACCCCACAATTTCTCAACACTTTCAACCAAAGTATGTAAAGTACATCTGTTTTAAACATTTTCTAAAGCATTACATATGAAAAACACTAACATTGAACCTTTAACAATTATTTATAAGTCTTAATTCTAATTTCAAGTGAAAAGGGGCAAAAACCAAAAATTCTAAGTCGAAAAAGGGCAATAATTTGAACAAAATTGAAGTTAGAGTTATGGTTCTTGGCATACAAACTTCAAATATGATGATGAACAAGTGTTGAAAGTTTTAAAGCTGTAGTATAAGTAGTATGGAAGTTATGGGTTTGTACAGTAGCTTGCATGCAAACTTTAACCTGAAATTCTAAGTCAAAAAGGGGCATAATTTGAACAAAATAGAAGTTAGAGTTATGGTTCTTGGCATACACACTTGGGATATGATGATGATCAAGTTTTGAAAGTTTCAAAGCTGTAGTATAAGTAGTATTGAAGTTATTAGTTTGTATAGTAGCTTGCACGCAAACTTTAACCTGTAATTCTAAGTCGAAAAAAGGGCCATAATTTGAACAAAAGTAAAGTCAGAGTTATGGTTCTTGGTATACACACTCGGGACATGATGATGAACAAGTGTGCCAAGTTTTAAAGCTGTACTATTAGTAGTATTGAAGTTATGAGTTTGTACAGTAGCTTGCACGCAAACTTTAACCTGAAATTATAAGTCAAAAAAGGGCCATAATTTGATCAAAATGAAAGTTAGAGTTATGGTTCTTGGCATACACACTCCAGACATGATGACGAAGAAGTGTGCCAAGTTTAAAAGATGTAGCTATAGTAGTTTTTAAGATATAGGTAGGTTGCACGTAAACTTTAACCAAAGCGGGACGCATGCCGACGCCCAAGTGAGTACAATAGCTCGACATATTCTTCGAATAGTCGAGCTAAAAATGAAAGAAAGAGTTATGGTTCTTGGCATACATAGTCAGGGTCATGATGGTAAACAAGTGTCTTAAGTTTCAAAGCTATAGTACGAGAAGTATGAAAGTAACTATCTTGCACACAAACTTTAACCTGAAATTCTAAGTCGAAAAAGGGCCGTAATTTGATTAAAAATTAAAGAGTTATGGTTCTTGGCACACATAGTCAGGGTCATGATGGTAAACAAGTGTGTTAAGTTTCAAAGCTATAGTACAAGAAGAATTTAAGTAACTACCTTGCATGCAAACTTTAACCTGAAATTCTAAGTCAAAAAAGGGCCATAATTTAAACAAAATGGAAATTAGAGTTATGGTTATGGCATACAAACTTGAATTATGATGAAGAACAAGTGTTGAAAGTTTCAAAGCTGTAGTATAAGTAGTATGGAAGTTATGGGTTTGTACAGTAGCTTGCACGCAAACTTTTACCTGAAATTCTAAGTCGAAAAAGGGCCATAATTTGATTATCATGAAAGAAAGAGTTAATAATATGGATCTTGGCATAAATAGTCAGGGTCATGATGGTAAACAAGTGTCTCAAGTTTCAAAGCTATAGTAAAAGAAGTATGAAAGTAACTAGCTTGCCCGCAAACTTTAACCTGAAATTCTAAGTCGAAAAAGGGCCATAATTTGTACAAAATTAAAATTAGAGTTATGGTTCTTGGCAGACAAACTTGAATTATGATGATGAAGAAGTGTTGAAAGTTTCAAAGCTGTAGTATGAGTAGTATGGAAGTTATGGGTTTGTACAGTAGCTTGCATGCAAACTTTAACCTGAAATTCTAAGTCCAAAAAGGGGCATAATTTGATAAAAATGAAAGTTAGAGTTATGGTTCTTGGCATACACACTTGGGATATGATGATTAACAAGTGTTGAATGTTTTAAAGTTGTAGTATAAGTAGTTTTGAAGTTATTAGTCTGTACAGTAGCTTGCACGCAAACTTTAACCTGAAATTCTAAGTCGAAAAAGGGCCATAATTTGATCAAAATGAAAGTTAGAGTTATGGTTCTTGGCATACACACACGGGACATGATGATGAACAAGTGTGCCAAGTTTTAAAGCTGTAGTATAGGTAGTATTGAAGTTATGAGTTTGTACAGTAGCTTGCACGCAAACTTTAACCTGAAATTTTAAGTCAAAAAAGGGCCATAATTTGATCAAAATGAAAGTTAGAGTTATGGTTCTTGGCAAACACACTCGGGACATGATGATGAACAAGCGTGCCAAGTTTAAAAGCTGTAGCTATAGTAGTTTTTAAGATATAGGCAGGTTGCACGTAAACTTTAACCAAAGCGGGACGGCGACGGCGACGGCGACGCCGACGCCCAAGTGAGTACAATAGCTCGACATATTCTTCGAATAGTCGAGCTAAAAATAGGTCACTGATCTGATGATCCCGCGAAGAAGTCTTGTCCTCCGTCGAAATAGTTCTCCGTCGAAACAGTTCTAGTTCCCGGGAACACTCCAAATATACGGAAAAAAATGAAAAAGGGGTAGAAAACTGTAAAGTTTTCTAAGTTTATAGGATTTTAAGTGGAAAATACCACTGAGTGCACCTTTAAAGTTTTACCGGTAATTATTAAATTTACTCCGCGTAGGAATTCATGATTACACGTCAGTATCACAGTATGCCTTGGCGTAGCCTTCATATGTTGATAGTCGTGCAGTCATCTCATCAATCTCATACGATCCTGGCTATCTCCGTCGGGGAGCCATTTTGTAACCAGGGCAGGGTTTCAAGATAAACCACTAGTCGATTATTTAGAATTTATGTAATAATACATAAATAGCCTAAAACATAAAGAATAAATATTTACATTCATGAAATCGACAAGATAAAAAATCACAGAATTGCAACGGAGTCAAACAGATTACTTCAGCAATTCACATAACTATTCTATTCGTAAAACAATAAATAAATTCTTACCAGGATCTGTGGTCTAGTTTTAGTTAAACCTTAAGTAATGAATATACCAAATGAAATCAATTGGTATACTTAAGGAATAAGATATATTACAGATAAACTGCAAGTTTAATCTGATCTGTATTCCACAAAGGTAAGAGTCGGAGTGCCGGGAAAATAGATGAAAAAGAGAAACAAAGAGGGTTTCGCGGGGTTTGGGAATTCATGCGTGTTATTTTGGTTATTGTGAAATCGCTCACCAACCACTCACTCACTGAACCACACAATACAAGATACGTCACTGCCTACCTGGAATACAGTTAGGCAGTTGAATACATGTATACATATACACGGTGAGTAAACGATCACAAACATTGACGTAAACGCAAGCTGGCATAACATATTGCCTGGGTTACATCTACTTCTGAAATATTGAAAATCAAGTGCCTTTTTATTGGTTCAAACATTTGAATTAGTTTAAGTTTAAAAGCTGAACTTTTGTTGAGAAACAAAAGCAAATTTTTTGTAAAATAAGAATAAATGCGGCAAACGTTTGGTGGAATATATATGCTTTGCTTATATTAACTCTGTGGACAGTTCGCTCCCAAATTGGGTGCGAAATGACTTAAAGCGAACTGACTAGTGAGGAACTGTCTTGGGGGCGAAACGTCCGTCGAACTAGCCGGGTTACACTTAGTTGGTTCTTTATTTGAAAAGAACATTTGGTTCTCTTATTTTCTTGTAGTTGTGACTTTGTTACACTTTTTGAGTAAATTACGTTAAATTTTATGCGAGACACAATCTCATTGCACAACAATTGGATGTCAGTTTTAGGTTGCTTTAATGAAATTTCACATCTTGATTCCTTGTAATGCCATTACCAACCATACATTTCACTGCCTGGTTCACTGATTTTATAAAGTGTTGTGATGGCAGCATAAGTTCAGCATCATGGTCAAACTGCAATGAATGACTGACAAGTATATTGCTCGGTGTTTCATACCAAGGCAAGTGTGTTTGGTTCTATCCTTGCTTAGTAAACACAGATTAAAATAAAGTAATGATACAGCAATGATAAATTGTTCTTGATTAAACAAACCAAAATTGTTACAGCAGATCAGACCAACAGAAGATTTATTGTCATGGAGCGAACTAAATTGGGGAAAATCTGACATGGTTATGGTCGGAATATTTTGAGGACGAATCTCTTACTGTAGCGTTTGCTCCTCCCACGATTTCATCTCCGCCCTCTGCCATCGTCACAATCAAGACCTGTTAATCTCGTCAACATTCGCTTCAGCAAATTACTGAAAAAAAAGTTGTATTGGCTTTAATTAAACGCTAAAACAGGAGAATAATATGTTTGTTTTTCTAGTGGAAAAGTTCCAAAGGAAGAGTTACCTACCCTGTTTTCAGTTGCGTCTAAACGCCTTACCCCTACAGAACGCCACTAGACTCTTAAACAGTCGTTATCATCAGTGTCATCTTAAGTAGATCAGCCAATCTGTCACGGTACCAGTTAATCAGTCAATGTTTCACGGTACCTTAATATTAATTTAAGTTTTACATTTTGACTAACATGTGATTTATCTTCGATCACTTGATCAATGTGGAAAGACTTGCCCCAATGTCCAGATAACACTTTGTTGGTGTCAATGGATGTGACATCCTTGTACACCAATATTCCACATGAGGATGGTATCAGTGCATGTAAAGAAGCGTGGGACAGTAGGTATTATAAAGACCCACCGACTGATACACTGGTAGAACTACTGTCACTCGTCCTGAAATGCAATAACTTTACATTCAATGAGAAACACTACCTTCAAATTCAGGGTACAGCCATGGGCACAAAAATGGCACCCTCGTACGCAAATATCTTCATGGGACGTCTAGAAAAACAACTTTTGTCAGAAGTCCCTATGAAGCCACATTTATGGTTGCGCTTTATTGATGATGTGGACATGCAATGGTGCCATGGTCGGGAGACTCTTGAGGAATTCCTTGACCTTGCCAACAGCTTCCATCCATCAATAAAATTCACCAGCGAGGTGTCAAATGACAAACATGTGTTTTTGGATACGGTCTCCAAATTGGAAGATAACAAAATAGTAGTTGATCTACACTCAAAACCAACAGATACTCACCAGTACCTTCTTCCAACAAGTTGCCACCCAAAACACTGTAGCAGAAATATTCCTTACAGCCAAGCATTACGCATACGCAGAATCTGTACAAACACAGACACTTTCAACAAGAGAGCAGATGAACTGTCTGCTCACCTGCAAAGTCGAGGATACCGTACTGATTCTGTGTCTGAGGCGATCATGAAAGCACGCGCCCATAAAAGAGACGACCTGCTAAAGCCCAATACAAAAGATACCAATACAAACAAAAGATTGCCATTTGTAGTGACATACCACCCGAACTTACCAAATATTCGGGCCACAATAGACAAGCATTGGTCTATCATTGACAAGTCTGACAAACTCACCAGAATGTTCCCAGAGAAACCACTTGTCGCCTACAGAAGGCCCAAAAATCTCCGTGATATTCTGGTCCGAGCAAAAATCAGGCCTTCAACCGAAACCTGCAGTGAAGGTCTGTCTGCTCCGTGTGGTACTTCCAGATGCCAAACATGTGCACACATGACTCCTACCAACACATTTTACTCATCTAACAAGGCACGGTCATACATAAAGGGGATATCAAATTGTAAAACGAGCAACGCGATATACCTCATGACCTGCAAACAATGCGAGAAAAAGTATGTTGGGGAGACAAAGATGACGCTTGCGTTGCGCATGAATCTACACAGATCCGACTGGAGAACAAAAAAGTTCAATCGATCTCCAGTCGCAGAACATTTCAGTCTGGAAGGACATACGTTCTCTGACATTGACCTCTGTTGCATCGAGTTCAACAACTCATGGACAGATACACAAAGAAAAGACAGGGAAACATATTGGATACGTCGTCTGGACACGTTAAAACCTTCAGGTATTAATAAAGGCGAATAATAATTCGAAATTAGGTCAGGTCAAACGTTAGGTTAATGAGTCAGAACTAAAATGTAGGTCACCAGGTCAGAATGAAATTTGCCAGTTGTTGTTGTTGTTTTTAACAGTCACTATCACAATCGGTATGAACTATAGGTTAATATAGGTCAAAATAAAGTTTGTTAATTAATGATTTCTTACAGTCATGAATACTAACCGTCACTTAGAGTTAGAATACAATTTACCATAATTTTTTAAGTAACCTCTTAATTCGTAATTCAACTTTTACTTCTTAAAACCTTGTTATCGGTATGGGCTGTCCTGCAAAGGACGGTGCCGGGCCCCTGTGGGCGCCGATTTATATAATGATTATCACATGAATTTCCTTTCTAAACTAGTATAACAACAACAACAACAACTGTTATTTCAACACTTACTGACAAATTACAATTACAACAAATCCTTTAACACTTAACAACTACTCATAATGTCTTCTTTAATCTCCAACATTAAAAGGAATCCAATAATTTATCTTCTTACTGAACAATCTTTTTTTTTATTCAAATAATTTATTCCCAATTCGATAAAAATTCATTTTTAATTTCAGATAAGATTTATCTTTTGGCTTTGAGTTTCGTATATATATATTTATCAAGATGACAAAAAACACTGACGCTATCTTATTTCTATCATACTTAAAAGTATATTTCGTTATAAATCCCTTTCCGTACCTCTGCTGTAATAATCCCGTATCGAGCCCCCCGGCCATAAAATACACTTCAGTGATTAAGCGAAGTGGGACAGTATTTATTCTATTTTTATCTCCTTTGTTCTCGAAGTTTACACAGTATTTATTCTATTTTTATCCCCGCTATCACCTGATTAGATTAAACAATTGAATCTTATTAATAAAACAATCTGATTGGTTTAACGCTTTTGTTTACGGAGTTTAACTAGGTGTTGATTGCAATTATCATTATACCCCTGATGAAGTCATTTTAAAAATGACGAAAACGTTCGGGTAAACTTAACAATTTAGCACTGTTAGAACAAAACACTTTTCTCATATTCTATAATTAACTTATTTGTTCGTGTATCCTCTCGGGGATCCAGTGTTTTTGAAAGATTTTTGTTGATGTTTTATTTATTTTCTCAACTATATATATATATATATATATATATATATATATATATATATATATATATATATATATATATATATATATATATATATATGATTTACCTAAATTTGAAAATAGTAATGCATTAATTTAAATGGTTCTCACCCTAAAATGTTTTGAAAATTTTGAAAATTTAGCTACTTTTCGCCATTTGCAATCTTTGCGGAACCTTAAGCCAGTTCCTGGCGGTAGTGGAATGCTGGTGCCTCAGTAGTTACACACGCAAGCAATTAAGAGTTTACAGACGACGATGTGCATATGGCGGTCAAGAGGAATCCTCCAATGCGGTCAGATTCTTTTATCAGCGGCGTATTGTCCACACATAAAAGTATGGATTTGCCCTAAAGAAGGAAACAGACTAGACATCGAAATTTCGGCAGAATAACTGAGAATATAAATCGTCTGTTCACAGAGGACATCAAAGACAAACAATAAAAAGAAGGAGGTATATCCCTTGGGGATTGTACACTATTCCAAACTTTTCTGGCCCGACAAAATTAGAATAACGTATTTTTAGAAGTACCATTAACGTACATAATAACGACGCCCAACGACCTTTCATCCATTTCTTTTCACGAGAAATTTCTCTAAACTCTAAGTAGATACAAGTCTCTATTAGTTGGTTCATTATGGACTGGTTCTAACACAATCTTCATCAACCTTCTAACTCTTTCCGAGTAATCTAAATTGTGCTGAAAGTAAACAGATCGACAACCACTAATGATAATAAAACATATGATTTTGATTCTTAAATATTTTATTTTCGAATTCATCAACAACTAAACAGCTCATAAAAAACGGCAGTTTTACCTGCTACAAATGGCATACAACTAGAGATGATAACGCGATCTTTCTATAAAGTGAAATGTATTAACGAGGAGTTCATGAAATTTTCTATACATTTCAAAATTTGTCAAAGAATAGACTTTGAATTGAATTTTATGATAATGATAACATTTTTATGCCACAATAGGGAATTACAGTTAAAATAATCTCTAAATAAACCAAAGTATTTTTTTGAAAAATTTAAATACATTTTGTTAATGGTTTTTGACAGTTTTTTAACACCTTCCAGTAAAATATTGTATATCTACGGTCTGGTACCAAAATACTAAATGTTTTTCCTCGTGGCTTCTTTTCATTATTCTGAACATTCGGCCAGTACGATCAACTGTTTGCAGTTAAGGTACAAAGCCTCTAGTCTGTGGACATATGACAGTGTATAAGTATTATTTGTGCAACTTCGTCACTTTAGATCAAAAGATATTTTCATCATGTGTTTCCCTGTAGTGAATATGCATTTCAGATACCATTTTGTTTTCAAAATAATATCATTTGAAATATAACATTTTACCGGCAACAATTTCAAAATTCTTTTATTAAATTAGGGTGTTAATGATTCATCAACTTAAAACCTTGCACCATCTTTTGAGCATCAAGTCAGAAAGTTCAAATGCTCAAACATTCTTACGAAACAAATTCTATTAGTTTTATAATGTAAAAGACATCGTAAATAAGATATTAAGTATAATTTCAGTTCTAACATTTCATTGTCTTATAAAAAGCAAAATATATAGACGCGCCTTTAACTAGAAACTTTCAAAATATATATAACATTTGTAAATTTTCAATTAAATCTTTCATTTATATACAAACAAGTTTCAATTCCAAAACATAACAGCCTTTCCAGTAATACCAAAGTTAACAAAATGTTTTAAAGTTTACACAGATTTGGCCAAGTTGGCCAAATAATTTCGAATGTGCTATTTGCTCACAGATCCCTGGGCCAAAGATCATAAAACTGAGTTTGAAGACCATTTTCAAATCTCAAGCCTCTGATTAGCTGAAATGGCAACCAGCTTGAGATTTAAGACTGGTTTCATGATTAATTTTATGATCTAAAACTCAACCAACTTAAGATCCAACTCCTTAAGGATTTGGAATGAAATTACATTCCCAGCAAACAACTACTTTAGACTGACAACTATTCTCAGCAAAAAAAAAACCAAGACACATACAAACTTTGAATAACCTTTTGACTTTGTTTTGGTTGAGCATAGTTTGCTTATGGTGCACAATCTTGCGGCTATGTTACTTTCATTGTTACTTTCCCTTCCTGCGTTTGGCAGGAGATGGGCTTAGAGAAGCATCCTCAGCTTTCTGTGTCCCATCAAGCTTCACCCGGCCCTCCATCTCTTTCTTCACAGTTCTTTTAACAGGTAAACATACAATCTCACTTTCCTTGGATGTTTCTGCCTTACTGTTACGAGAAAATACTGTCCTTACTTTATTTCCATCAACAGTTAGTTCTATGCAACTTTGTGAAGTCACTGGTCTCCTTATAACAAGTACCTTGGCTTTGTTTTGTGATTTAAATCCGGAGACTACGGCTTTTTGAGTGTTTGCCTCCTTTTTTACTTCTTTACCTGTGCTGGGGTAATTGTGTTCTATGGGGTAATTTGGGTCTATGATTTTAGCTGAAACAACTGTAGGCTTGTTAGATTGTGTTTGTCTGTTTAAAGTTGGTGATCCACTTTTACTACTTACAACGACTGATTTAACATCCTTTGGGTTTGCTTGAGAATCTTTATCAACCTGTGGTACCACTCTAACAACAGGTGTTATGACTTTAGTTTCTGCTCTGAAAAGACTTGTCACTGCCTTTGCACGTAATTTTGACAAAACTGCCGAGTTGTTATTCAATATTTCATCTATCTTTTTATTTGCTTGTACATGAGTTATAGGCGTTTGTGAACCAGAAGATGTAGTCAAAGTAGAATTTGTAGCTAATTGTGCATCAACTTTTGTGCTTGATGGAGAACTAACTGTTGATGTTTTTAAATTAGCTGTTGTTTTGACAACACTGTTTGACAAGATCAGGCTAGTGGCAGAGTTAGATAAACTTATTGGAAACCCGGCTTGGCCAATGATATTAGATCCATTTACGTAATGCAAACCAAACTGATTCACAACAGGCAGGCCAGTTATGCTTGGCAAGAAACTCTGATTAAGCACAGAGGTTGGGAAGATAACTGGTACATGTGTTTGGCCTAGCATAGGAATTCCATTCACATACTGTACACTGCCTATGTTGCCGATTGTAGGAGAGATAAACTTGGTGCCTATCTGGTTAACAGTACTGATGCTACTAGCATCTGGTGCAACAGTTTGGTTTCCTGAAGAAGATTTAGTCACACTTGGTACAACAGTCTGGCTTGATGAAGCAATATTTTTAACAAATTGTGAACTAGTTGGGCTTTTAGCAGAAGAGTTAGGCAGTTTCTGGTTTGAAGTTATCTCTATCGCTGAACTTGACACTGCTTTCTGACTAATGTCTGTAACACTGGTCACATTATTGACATTGGTCTCATTTACTACAGAAGTGCATGTTTCAATTCTTTCACTTTTCTTGTTCTGAGCACTGTTTTCCTTAGTGTTTTTCTCAGGTGTGGTGATCCCATCATCTTCACTTGTATGGCTTTCAAGAGAAGAACCAGCACCAGTTTGTTCATCAGTGCTGCTAATTGCTGATGTTTTAGCAGTTAAATTATTATTATCCATATCACCAGAACCATTGCCTCCTGAACAGCTGTCAGCATTTGTTTTGTTTTCTACAGATGTACCAGGAAGATTGTCAGTTTTCTTTTCAACATCTCTTATAAAACCTGCTGCACATATTGCAACTGCATTATTTCTGTTTTGTGTGGCTGGTGATGACTGTGCACTAGTGACAGCAGATTCTACAACTGCTGATGTTGATGTGGCAATATTACCAACAGTTTTTGCACCTATTACATCATTAACTGCGCACATTACTTTATCAGTTTCATTGTTTGCCCCATTAGCCTCATGATTATCTTTGACTATACTGGTAATTTTTGAACAGGGTGATCTACATGTATATACATGAGGCAGATTTTCAACTGGACATCTACTTGTATATTTCAAGGCAATCGAACTAGTCTTAGAACTATTACAAGTAGTAGCAGGTACGTTATTCTGGTTTCCAGAATAAATGTTATTCTGGTTTCCAGAATATGTATTAAATGTACTGAGATTATTGATTGAGCCTGCAGGTGGTTTAGCATTAACAGCCTGGCCTACACTATACTGCCCTTGTCCTGTCACAAGGTATACAGGAGCTGAGTTTGGGAGACCAGCCACCTGCCCTATAATTTGCATTGAATTACCCAAATTTCCAAGAAGCCCATTGGAATTCTGTCCAGCACTTGCGTTTCCCAAAACTGCAGTTTTCAACTGCTCTATATCTGTTTTCATTTTATTTAAAACAGCCATCACAGTTTCTAAAGAATTTGTCTCGGAGGAGATGCTACCGGTGCTCTTATTCTCTGACTTCATCTTTGATCCCGATAATGCAACAGTTTCTCCTTTACCCTTATTATTTAAAATGCTCCTTCTTGCCATAGGTTCTTGTTTATCTCTGGGAATTGATGCAACTTCAGAATCTTCTAGTTCAAGTTGGGCCATTAATTGTTGTTTTTCTTGTTTGTATTTTTCTAGGGCGATGCTCTGATCTTCAACCTGTAAAGAAAAAAATCTATGTGTAAATCAATTTTTTGTGGAAATGGATTCTCATGTGTTGGCTATTTTACAATATAAATGTGCCTTCTCAATTTCTGGATTCTTAACCTGGCTTCGCTTTTTTAATGCTTTTTTCATATGATCTGTGAGATGCTTTCTTAGTATGGTTTTGCAGTTTTGCAGGGATGCTATGTTTTTTTTAATCTTTGCAAAATACCTGCCAACTAATATTTATTCTACATCTAGGTGGCTGACAAAGAACTTTGGACAATAATTCAATAATTTTCGATTAACTCCTGCTAAGACTCAGTATAATACATTGTTATATCAACATTAAATTGGAAATATAAAATAACAACACCATCAATAAGACACAAACATTATTTTACTATCACTCTTTATACTCTTTCAAATAGAGTTGAATGAAAAACCCACTGCAACCCACATAGACACTTTATTCACAATAAAATGATGAATTCTGGTGGACTTAAACCCATAAGGAAGAGCTTTGGTTATTCACATATAACTGTTTTGACCACATTTGAGATCGATCTCCATGCTAAAAACTTAGTTTCGTTCTGCAAGCATAGGAGTGAAATTAGTGGTTTACACTTCTTCTATTGCTTTCTTTGAATTTCTTAAATTAATGTTGTACTGAAACAACTAATTAACAAAAGAAGTTTCTTTTTCTTGTAAAGAAAGAAAAAATAATTGAGTTTTGAGCACAGAGTTTAAACTCAAGTTTTATAACCTCCCGTTAAGGACAATCACCGTTTTTGTAAGAAGTTCAATATATGACTTTTGCGTAGCATTTTCCGTTTCCCACTGTTTACATAGTTCCTCCAATTCCTCAACACGAGCTTTCAGTTGCTGAAATTCTTCATCACTGTTTGTACCAGTATTTGAGATTATCAGTTCTTCCACTGGATACTGCCCCACTTCCTGCAATGTACAATATACTTTATCGTAGTTATTATCAGTTTCAATTACCTCCCTTGATTGTTAATTTCAAACCATGCTGAAATGTCAATCATTGTAGGTGGCATACATAAACTTTTCTTTTTTGGTGGCTACAGATGGTAAGGTAAATCATTTCATTTTGCGCGGATTTAATTTTCACGTATTTCGCGCTACAGCAAGAGCACGAAATTCAACCCCAGCGAAATTAAACCATTTCACAGCGTTTCTTTATGTCCCTGAGAATATGTTATTAAATTTTATGGGTTATTCGCGAAAATTCGTCCTTGCGAAATTAACTGATACTACAGCATATACAGTTTTCTGTCACTAGCATGGTAGGCTCGGCTCTTATATGACTTTGAAGTTATCTATAAATTTGATTTACCCAATGTTAATCAACATCATCTGTAAATCACAATACATCTGATTTAAAATCATTTCCTCAAACCCGCAACAAATTGTCTATGTCTTTGTTCTAACATTTTCTATGACCAATCTTATCCTGCTTCAGGTAGAGCTTTGCCCAAGGTTATAAAACTGAGCATGGAAACCAGTCTCAAATCTCAAGCATCTGATTGGCTGAAATGGCGACTGGTTTCTATGCTCAGTTTTACAGCCCTAATTCAGGTAGAGCTTGAGTACTTGTTAGTTTTCACATCATAAAAGTCCTTCTGTTGAAACAGCTTATGCAAGGCAACAATATTTACCTATAATTTGGGTTATTTGTATACTGTGGTATCATTATATTTTACTGTTGTTTTAATTTTGCATATTTAATATTAGGATAAATGCGCAAATTTAAACTTGAGATTTTATAGAAAAATATAACTTCTAGAATTTGCAATAATGATATTATTTGCATCTTTTGCAAAAACGACAGTCTCTGCAGAATTAATTGATTCAACGATAGAAACTTCATAATGTGATTACAGATGAACCAGTCTGAAGCCTCCATTACCAGTAAATATGCGAAACTTTGAAATACCTACCTCTACCACTTGATGGCCACCATGATGTGTAAAGTCTATTCCTTCTTGTTGCATATAAACAACAGATTGATTCACTTCAGTGGCATTGAATGCGTCAAATACATGGCCTTTGCTTGGACTTGGTACAACCTTTTCTAAAAAATCATCGAATAATCACATGAAGGAGTACAATGTATGTCATAAGTAGAGTAAAACTTGAAAAAGGGCCGCAGTACTAGGATGAAATACTGTTTACTGGTTCTTTTTTCCGTCATGAATTTGCTTAAATAATAAACGCCGAAATTCTCAATTCAGCTTTATCTTCACATTCCCCATTGTAATCAAAACGGATGTCAATTATGCTACAGGAAATTTGGTTTTTGGTTCAAAACCATTTGATAAAATATCACTGTTAAATGCACAGCTTTCACACCATAGCAAACACTTCTACTAATAATACTTTTTAAAATTTTTACAGGTACATTTGCTGGTACAGGATTACAAGTACTTTTAGCAATATGAATGCCCTGCAACAGTAAAAACTTGAAAATTATTTTTTGTGTGCGCAAATTTGGTAAAATTACAACTACACATTTTTTAGGTTGTGAAAATAACCCATAATATGGTATTTCATTGTGTTCTTTTTGGAAGCATCCAAGATTGAACCCAAAGAACATGTTTTAACATCTCAGTCAGATAAAACCTCATAGATCTAAAAGTAAATAATTTAGATCCTGATCAGACTGCATGGATGTGTAGCCTGAAATGAATCTTCACTGGTGGCTTATGGGATATAATCCAAGCATAAAAGGTTACACCCATGTTAATCTTTCCACAGGCATCTTACCAAGATGCCAGCTTTCCTTTCGTTGAGAAAGATACCGTAACTATAACTGATCCTATAGATCAGTGATTTCTATAAATGCAGATTCTTGAATATTGACACAAGTAAATTTGAACTTTACCACTTTTGACCCCAACCTTGTTCTGAGATTGGGGTCATTTTTATGCAGTAGAATTAAAGGAAAAGAGGGGAAATTTTGCAAGAAAATGATAAAATTAACATTGTTTTTATTGCAAAAATGAAACAAATATTAATTTGACAATCTGAAAATAAAATAAAATGCATTAATAACAATTTTGTAAGTAGTAAGGTTCACAGAATACAGCTACCAATGATCTGATTATGAAAATTCTCAAGTTGGATTAAATTGAGCCCCGTATTTCAAAATCTATTGGAATGCTTGCAATTGATAGGCAAAATATACTTGAAAAGACTTTAAATTTGTAATTAACCAGAAGGATTGCGCTAATGATGCCTCCAAGCTAAAAACTAATATATTGTTTCTTTAATGGTATGAAATCCACAGTTTCATTCACTCTGGAAAAATATGCTATATAATTTAAGAGCAATTCAATATAAGAAAATTAGGAATGAAACAAGACAAAAGCAAAGATGATTATAGTACAGTTAACAACTGACTATATAATTTTATAGAAATGGCCCTGCATTACCCATCTGTTCCTTGGGCACAAGACCAAAAAGATATAAGAAACTACAAACAATTGAAATAGACTGAAGAAGGCCCTGAACAGTTCAACATATTAATTACCAGTTACAGTTTTCCAGCATTGACTATACATGTATCATACTATAGATTGCATTGAGTTTAGGTTAGTTCATGAATTCATGTTCGGTAGTAAATAACCTTACTCTTTTTCCTGTTATGACCTATGGTAGCCTTAAATCTGTTGACAGCCTCCCAAGCCTGGGCACAGTCCACATCAAACCGGATTGTTCCACCAGTGAAAGGATTATTTATATCCTGCAATCCAAAACACATGATGATGAACTGAGGCAACGTTTAGTAAGGCAATGCAGTGATATGGGACACATTCACGTCAAATGATGTATTCAGTCATTTTTCAGACATTTTGGATTTAATTGCTATTTTCATAACTTATTTTGGTGAGTCACACTGTGTTACACATTTTGACAATGTATTCTTATTTTTTATTGTGCAATTCATAATAAAAGGTGTCCTCTACTCGACTTTATGACACATTTCCTGATAAAACACCTTTTTCAACTGGTTGTGTCAGGGCTAGTTGCTGTCGCCGTGATGGTGCAGGTTTGCTCCCAGGTAGAGATTTATCATTTAAATTCACAGTAGCACTATTTGTGCAGAGTGGCAGCCATAAAAAGTCTCCCTGTACATATAGTCAGTACTGTTATCAGTACAATAACCCATCAATGATGTTGTTTAGTGATAGAAACATATATCAGGACTATCTGATAAACCTTTTTTTGGGGTTGTCCCAATTAGCTTAATTGGTTGCGTTGTCAGAATTGCAGGGCTAGGTGCTGTTGCCATGACCGTGTAGGTTCGCTCCCAGGTAGAGGCATTATCATTTTTATCATGAAGTGTCCCATATAATCTGAACTCTGTGTTAGGCAGATCAATACAAGCACAAACATCTCAATAATATCTCACTATGCGCGTAAAATGCCATTGGAAAAGTACTGTGGTATCATTTTATTTTGCACAAGTATACACAGGTGAACAATTTAGATCGAGATCAGTGGGCAAATCCATACAGACTGATTGTAATGATCAATATTGTTCACTACCTGGTCAGAAATAATGTTCAAATGAATCATAAGGTGGACAGTGTAGATCTCATTCAGGGTTGAAGGTTATAAAACTGAGTTTGGAAACCAGTCTCAATCTCAAGCATCTGATTGGCTGAAATGGCGACCAGTCGCCATTTCAGCCAATCAGATGCTTGAGATTTGAGACTGGTTTCCATGCTCAGTTTTATAACCTTGGGACCAGATGGGATGATGTGCTGATTTGGATCTTCACTGCCTGTAGGTAACAGCCAAATCCCAAGGAGTAAAGGGTTAATATAACTTTGACATTTAGATAATTATAAATGTCGAGTAATTATTATCTTCTATTCTTTCCTTTCAGTATACAGTAAAACCCATCATTACGGACACTCGATATTACGGGCACCCCGGTATTATGGACGATTTTTTAATGAACAGAAATGTTCTCTTCTTCTTGATTTAAACCCACAATTTAAGACAACCTGCTATTAAGGACACTTTCCCTCAGTCCCTTAGGTGTCCGTTATAGAGGGGTTTCACTGTACATTAAAAAGTGTAAATCTATTCTGTTAATCCTAACCTTTGCTAGCTGAAGGGAAAAATTGGAGCCCCATTTGTTCAAATGCGTTCTAATATGCGAGAAATAGCCATCGGTTTTATAATCCCCATTCTTGCACTTGAAACAATGCCAATGACCAAACTTAAATATTCTTCTCTCATTGTTATGGCTTATAATATGACAGTTGTCATAGCACCTCAGAATCTTCAAACCTGAAAACGAAAGTAGAATTTTTTTATATTCAAAGACATTTGTTAAATTCTGAAAAAAAACCACAAAAGACTTCACAATGCGAAGAAACCAGAGTTTTAAGTTTACCCTTTCCTCCATAGATACATACACCTTTTTATGCATGGGAGACAGTGTAGATTCAGTTGGTTATTTCTGGTCAAGATGTTACCAGTGAAGATCCATTCATTGCATTTAAATTAAATAAAAAAACACATTTTATTTGTCGTATTGGCTGATTTAAAGAACATATTCACTTGTGAACAAAGACCTCGGCCTTCAAAACCCACTATTGGGCTTTCCCCTGAGAGGTCATTAAAGACAGGTTTGACTGTAGTTAACATCATACTCACCAGCTATGTCCCTGGCTGGTTCTACATGCTTTGCCAAATAGTGTTTTGTTAGTGTGTCTTGTTCGGTGAAACTCTCTGTACTTGAGCAAAGTGGGCAGTGGAAGTGAAAAAACATTAGCGGACAATCGGCATCTTGACATTGCAATGGCATGAAGTCGTTCTCAGTACCCTTGATTCTGATGCTATGATGTGTCTGCAACATAGAATAATGAAAAAATAATAACCATTGACTCCACGGATACGACTTTTATCAAATTATTAACCAGGATATGTCCAGCTCGGCTGGAAGAACAATTTCTAGGGATAGAGCGCTAGACTCAAGATCCAGAGACTGTGGTTTCAAAACCCACCAGGGATGAGATTAGTCTGATGTTTCCCTAATCAGGATTCAGCCCGAGTACCAGCCCAGTATAAGTAATCAAGCGTGATTAATACAAGTTGGACTAACTTGTTTCACAATCAATGTAAAATAAGTAAGTTAAAACTTCAAAACTAGAATGTGTCCTCGGATACTGATGCCCCCACTGCTGCAACATAAGGGCCATAACTCTGGTAACAAGAGGGCCATGATGGCCCTGTATCGCTCACCTGAATACAAAAGTACTTTCAGCTTTACCCCAGGGCCTACATTTTAATAATGCTGGTAAAGGGTCTCATTACAATACTCAACACGAAATATCTAAGGTCTAGTCGCATTAGTTTCAGAGAAAAATGATTATTTATGATTTCCTATATAAATAAATGCAAACTAAGAGAACCCTGGTGCGTGGCCAATTTTGGCCCAGGGGACATAATTTGAACAAACTTGGTAGATATCCACTAGACCATGATACATACCAAATATCTAAGCTTAAGGCATTGAGGTTTCCAGTAAGAAGATTTTAAAAAATTGCCTTTTTTACATATTAAGGGCCCCGCGGCGGGGCCAATATTGACCCCAGGGCCAACATTTAAACAATGTTGGTAAAGGGTCTCTTCACAGTACTCTACACCAAATATCTAAGGTCTAGTCCTATTAGTTTTGGAGAAAAATGATTTTTCATGTTTTCCTGTATAAATCAATGTAAACTAAGAGAACCCTGGGGCATGGCCAATTTTGGCCCAGGGGACATAATTTGAACAGACTTGGTAGACATCCTCTAGACAATGCTACATACCAAATATCTAAATTTTAGGCATTGAGGTTTCAAGTAGAAAGATTTTTAAAGTTTGCCTTTTTCACATATTAAGGGCCCCCGGGGTGGGGACAATTTTGACCCCAGGGCCAACTTTTAAACAAAGTTGATAAAGGGTCTCCACACAATACTCGGCACCAAATATCTAAGATCTAGTCCTATTAGTTTTGGAGAAAAATGATTTTTCATGTTTTTCCTATATTACTATATGTAAACCAAGAAAACCCTAGGGCGTGGCAGGTTTTGGCCCAGGGGACATAATTTGAACAAATTTTGTACATCCATTAGACAATGCTAATTACAAAATATCTAAGCTGTACGCATTGTGGTTTGTGAGAAGAAGCTTTTTAAAATTTTGACCCCAGGGAAATAATTTAAACAATCTTTGTAGAGTTCCACAAGAGGGTGCTAAATGCCAAATATCTAAGCTCTAGGCCTTGTGGTTTTAGACAAGAAGATTTTTAAAGTTTTTCCTATACAAGTATATATAAAATGAAGTGACCCCTGGGGCGGGGCCAATTTTGATCTCAGGGAAATAATTTGAACAATCTTTGTAGAGTTCCACTAGAGGATGCTAAATGCCAAATACCTACGCTCTAGGCCTTGTGGTTTCAGACAAGAAGATTTTTAAAGTTTGTCCTATATAAGTCTATGTAAAATTGACCCTTGGGGCAGGGCCAATTTTGACCCCAGGGAAATAATTTGAACAATCTTTGTAGAGTTCCACTAGAGGGTCCTAAATGCCAAATATCTAAGCTCTATGCCTTGTGGTTTCAGAGAGGAAGATTTTTTAAAGTTTTTCCTATATATGTCTATATAAAATGAAGTGACCCCTGGGGCGGGGCCAATTTTGACCCAAGGGAAATAATTTGAACAATCTTTGTTGAGGGTGCTAAATGCCAAATATCTAAGCTCTAGGCCTTGTGGTTTCAGACAAGATGATTTTTAAAGTTTTTCCTATATAAGTCTATATAAAATGAAGTGACCCCTGGGGCGGGGCCAATTTTTACCCCAGGGAAATAATTTGAACAATCTTTGTTGAGTTTTACTAGAGGGTGCTAAATGTCAAATATCTAAGCTCTAGGCCTTGTGGTTTCAGACAAGATTTTTAAAGTTTGTCCTATATAAGTCTATGTAAAATTGACCCTTGGGGCAGGGCCAATTTTGACCCCAGGGAAATAATTTGAACAATCTTTGTAGAGTTCCACTAGAGGGTCCTAAATGCCAAATATCTAAGCTCTATGCCTTGTGGTTTCAGAGAAGAAGATTTTAAAAGTTTTTCCTTCAGGTTGCCATGGCAACCAGAGTTCTGCTTGGAATTCCATTTTTTGAACAATTTCGAAAGGGCATCAACTAAGCATTATTCCTGTGAAGTTTCATCAAAATTGGCCAAGCCGTTTCAGAGAAGAAGTCGATTGAAGCAATTGTTGACGACGCACGACGGATGACGCACGACGGACATCAGGCGGTCACAAAAACTCACCTTGTCACTTTGTGACAGGTGAGCTAAAAATGGTGGCAGGAAAAAATGCTTTCTTTAAGATCATCTACATATCCTGCTTAATCATCTGTGCAAGTTTGAATGTAATCCGCCTTATAGTTTAGGAGGAGTTGATGCCACAAGATTTGGGGACGGACGAACAGATGGACGGACGTGCATACAGACGGACGGATGAGTGCTACTCTATATGCCTCCCACTTTTTGGGGGCATTATAACTGGCACTTCTGTTTCAAATAGTGTCACAGAGGCAGAGTTTACATATCCAAAATCTCACCAAAACATTGCTTTAGTCCTTAAACAAGAAGATGCCACAATGCCACAAAGCAGGTTTTCAAATTTAATATAAACAGGGATTGCTTTTGTTTTGTTTTTATTTTCATCAAAGGTTTAAATGTTGTAGTATAGAAATTCATGATAATGTTAAGCTTGCTTTTAAAACCAAGTGCAAAAAGCTCATTTTCAACAAATGAAGTTGAAGGTGGAAACTCACTAAGGATATTGTAAAAAATGTGCAACTTACCATTATTAACAAATGCCCACTTTCAACCAAAGAATATAGTAGGAAATGAGCAATGGACCATTTTCAACAAATGAAATAGTTGCAAATGCCTGTCTAATAAAATGGTTGAACATGTCCAAACCTCCCAACTTTCAGCCAATAACATTGTGGCATGTAAGCAGAGAAGGCAGTATGAATTTATCCCTTTACTTCACATGAGATATGGCTGTTATCCCCTGGCAAACAATGTAGATCCAGATCAGTCAGCACATCCACCTAGGATCTACACTGTTCACGTTTAGATTCATGGGGTTATTTCTGACCAAGAGGTGACAAGCGTAGATCCTATACAGATTGTATGGATGTGCTGGCTTATCGAGATCTACACTGGTCACACACTCATCAAAAGTATATAAATTATGACATAAAGGGTTAAACAGTCTGTTATACTTACATTTCCATTATTCTCAATCTCTGAATTTGCAAACACAATACACAAATGGACCAGATGCTGTAAGTTTTCCATTGTGTATTCCTTACACGCCAGCATAAAGATCTTATCCGCAACTTGACCCGTTATTTCGGTATACCACGACAGCAATTCCTCTTCAGTTAGATCTGTTAATTCGGTGCCATATTTGGGTTGTGCTAGAGGACTTGGAAGTTGGTCTGTTGATTTGAATTGAAGGACAAGATCCATTAGGCTTTTGCCTTTAAGTGTTGCTCCCCTCTTTAGAATGGGGCCTGATGGGATACTGCAGGTGGGCAACTGCAAGTGAAAAAAACAGACCACAATGTAAAACCCTTTGCTCCATGGGCTGTAATCAGTGCGATCTTATCAGGACTTTCTGTCTGCTTTTGATTCATTAGTTTATTTCTCAACAAGTTGCAAACAGTGTAGATCCTGATCACAGCAGACATGTGCCAGCTGATCTTGATCAAAACAGGTCATATATGCAATAAAAAATGAATCTGTGGAGTAAAGGGTTAATTGATTCACATACTTTTAAAGGGCGTGGTCAGGGCATCTTAAGAGTACTGACAGGGAATTCAATAGCTCTTGAAAACCAGGGGTCATCTGACCCTGACTGGAATTTTCAAGAAGTCATAATCAGACAGTTATGAGTCATATCTTGTTTTCAGTTATTTTTACTACTTACAAAATTGCTTTAACATCATCAAAACTTATTTTCATGGTTCAAATAAACATTTTTTATAATGCAAAAGACAGAATACCTTTTTTTATCCTTAAACATTTTAACAACTCTTTTTTTTTCAATCTGCATCAAAATGATCCCAAGCTCAGAAAAACATGAATAAGGTGGGGTCAAAAATGAAAAAAAATCCTATATGCTTGCATCAAAATTCAAGAATCTGCATCAATTGAAATCACTGAGTACACCAAAGTGAATGGATGTATACTATTTTGCAGCATCTCATGCAAAACATGCATGCTTGTTGACACCACAAGAACAGTGTAGTGCACACTATTTCCAATAGTATGTGCAAGGCTTTTTTTTGAAGACTTCCCCTGACCAATTATTCTTTCTGATGCAAAATGGAAACACTCTGAAGAAAGACTTTAATACTTGGCTTGCATATAAGTGAGATTATTTTTAACCCTTTTCTCCATAGATAAACCTTTATTACATGGACAAAAAGTTTAGATCCAGATCAGCCAGCACATCCATGCTGGACCTGCAGTGTTCACTTTTTAATTCACAGATGTGCCAGCTGATCCTGGTTTGAAGGTTATAAAACTGAGTTTGGAAACCAGTCTCAAATCTCAAGCATCTGATTGGCTGAAATGGCGACCAGTCGCCATTTCAGCCAATCAGATGCTTGAGATTTGAGTCTGGTTTCTATGCTCAGTTTTATAACCTTGGGCACTGATCTACACTTGTCGCACATGTGTTAAAATGTGTAAATGGAGGAAAGGGTTAAATAAATCAGTTTTGTAGTGAATTATAAGCACAAACCAAAATCTTACCTCTGTTGAGGAAGAAATCAATGTCTTTGACTGAAATGAATAAAACATCAAACCAGTTATACTGTAAAAATAACTCCATGTCTCTGTTTTTCACATTTTTTTGATGGCCCCAAGGCCTTTTGGACCAGGAAAATACAGTTTGTTTAGGCAATTTGGGAAATGTTTATCTCATATTCTCATCATAGTGCAAAACAGGGTAGTATGTTTTAAAAAGGGGAGTTATACTGTATTTGAAGTGATGTGACAAAATACAGCTTTACAAAAAATCAAATTAGTTAACTATTATTCCATACCACACTGAGCATCATCAGTTCTCAAATTTAACTTAAACTTACCTCTGGTACAATTATATTTTCAACATGTTCCATATGTTGTCCAGTAAAGTAAACAAACACCAGCAGATATCTCTTTGTGTCAGGACCAAACTTCATTTTTAATTCTCTGCTCATTTTCTTTAAGCCATGGATCTTCCATTTATCTGCTTCATTGACCTTTACGTAAATAAAACAATCTGATATAAATCATCTCCTAAAAACTAGGGGAATAAATGCGACAAATGTTATCTTTACCTAAAAGTTTTGGCATCATCACTCTCCTGTTGTAATGAAATCCAAATGCAAAAGAGGCATAACTCTTTCAAAACTTGACCTGAAGAATTAGGCATCATCTAATTTTTTTTAATGAATAAGATGCTGTTTGGCCAAGTGAGTAATTATCAATGGTGAACAATGCATTTGATGACCGATTTCACATCGAGACATACCTCCTTGGATCATGCCCAAAACCTCATGTCGCTGGTTGTCTAAAGGTCTTGGCTTTTTCACATTTGTATAGAGTAAAATTTGACAACTGAAGAGGGGATTTGTGTAGCCGTAAGTGAAGGTTAACAAATGACTCGTTTTGTGGTTGTTCACGCATGCCTACATGCCAAACTGAAACTGTTGTGTGTTTGTATGGAGTTACTGTAGGAGAGTAAGTTTAAACAAGAGCCAGTCGGAAATGACTGCACGCTCGACTATTCGAAAAGTCAGACATATTAAGCACATTGTAACTGGGCTTCATTTAAACTGGGGAGTGATTCAGGAGTTTATGACACCCCAACAAACACACATGAACAAAAGTTTCTTAATCCAAGTTAGGAAATCAATAAATTACACTTAATTTATTCTTGTAGATGTTTTTAGGGTTTACACAACCTAGCCCATAAACCCCTGATCCCACACCCATCAACCCACTATCCCTGCCCACCTATAGTGGTGTGGCATAATGTAGTACAGTATGGTATGCTGGTTTCTGTTGTTGTTGGTGGTGTTGTGTTGTAGGTGGTGGTGTTGTTGCCATGTTGGTGTTGTTGTTGTTGTTGGTGGTGGTGGTGGTGTTGTTGTTGGTGTTGTCGATGTTGGTGATGTTGGTGGTGGTGGTAGTGTTGTTGCTGGTGGTGGTGTTGGTTGTTGGTGTTGTTGTTGCTATCGATGGTGTTGATGTTGTTGTTGGTGGTGGTGTTGTTGTTAGTGGTGTTGTTGTTGGTGTTGTTGGGGGTGTTGATGGTGGTGTTGTTGTTGTTGATGTTGTTTTTGGTGTTGTTGTTGTTATTTGTGTTGTTGATGTTGTTGGTGGTCGTGTTGTGGGGGTGTTGTTGTTGGTGGTGGTGTTGTTGTTGTTGTTAAAGGTGTTGTTGAAGTTGTTGTTGTTTTGGGTGGTGGTGTTGGTGTTATTTGTGTTGTTGTTGTTGTTGGTGGTGGTGATGTTGTTGTTGTTGGTGGTGGTGTTGTTTGTTGGTGGTGGTGTTGTTGGTGGTGGTGTTGTTGATGTTTTTTGTGGTGGTGTTTGTGGTGGTGGTGTTTGTGGTGTTGTTGTTATTGGTGTTGTTATTGGTGTTGTTGTTGGTGGTGTTGTTGTTGTTGGGGGTGGTGGTTGGTGGTGGTGTGGGGTGGTTGGGGTACCGTACAGTACAGTAGTATTGTATGGTATGGTATGGTATTTGTATTGGTAGGGTATTAGTATAGTACAGTATAGTATGGTATTAGTACAGTACAGTACAGTACAGTACAGTACAGTACAGTACAGTACAGTACAGTACAGTACAGTAGTATAGTATAGTATAGTATAGTATAGTATAGTATAGTATAGTATAGTATAGGATAGTATAGTATAGTATGGTATAGTATAGAACAGTACTGTACTGTACTGTACTGTACTGTACTGTACTGTACTGTAATGTACTGTACTACAGTACAGTACAGTACAGTACAGTACAGTATAGTATAGTATATGCCCCCACCCACCCCACAATTACTCAACATTTCAACCAAAGTATGTTACATTTTGTAAGTACATCTGTTTTTAACCTTTTATATAGCATTACATATGAAAAACACTGACTTGAAACTTTAACCATAATTTATAAGTCTTAATTCTAATTTCTAAGTGAAAAAGGGCAAAAATTAAATATAAACTAGAATGTTGTGTTCCGCGGAACACATGTGTCGCCTGCATGGAAAACGTTGAAATGTGGGCCTATGTTTAATCATATATAATAAAAATATTTTATTGAAGTTGATTTCAATACTACACAACAGAACACATGTGTCATCTAAATTGCATTTAAAAGGGGAATAACTAAAATAATGGTGAAACCCGAGTTATAATTTTCAAAAATTGGTTTGTAAATTAATGGAGATGAGTTATTCAAAGTATAAAGTGAATTATATATTATATTAATATATTCCAAGTATGAAGTGAATAGGACAAGTACTTTCAAAGTTATTGGCAACATTAAGTTTCAGGTTTAAGTTGCATTTGAAAGGGGCATAACTGTAAATATATTGAAACTGGAGTTATCATTCTTGTCGTCACTGATGGCATTGTTCATTCTGGTGATATTTTCCAAGTATGAAGTGAATATGACAAGTACTTTCAAAGTTAAAGTCTACATTAAGTTTCATGTTAAAGTTGCATTTGAAAGGGGCATAACTCAAAAAATTTTGAAATTGGTCTTATCATTCTTGTCGTCACAGATGGCATTGTTCATGCTGATGATATATTCCAAGTATGAAGTGAATAGGAAAAGTACTTTCAAAGTTATAGGCAACATTAAGTTTCAGGTTAAGTTGCATTTAAAAGGGGCATAACTCAAAAAATATTGAAACTGGAGTTATCATTCTTGTCGTCACAGATGGCATTGTTCATGCTGATGATATATTCCAAGTATGAAGTGAATAGGACAAGTACTTTCAAAGTTATAGGCAACATTAAGTTTCAGGTTAAAGTTGCATTTGAAAGGGGCATAGCTCAAAAAATATTGAAACTGGAGTTATCATTCTTGTCGTCACAGATGGCATTGGTCCTGCTGATGATATATTCCAAGTATGAAGTGAATAGGACAAGTACTTTCAAAGTTATAGGCAATATTAAGTTTCAGGTTAAGTTGCATTTGAAAGGGGCATAACTAAAAAAAATTTGAAACTGGAGTTATCATTCTTGTCGTCACAGATGGCATTGTTCATGCTGATGATATATTCCAAGTATGAAGTGAATAGGACAGGTACTTTCAAAGTTATAACCAACATTAAGTTTCAGGTTAAAGTTGCATTTGAAAGGGGCATAACTCAAAAAATATTGAAACTGGAGTTATCATTCTTGTCGTCACAGATGGCATTGTTCATGCTGATGATATATTCCAAGCATGAAGTGAATAGGAGAAGTACTTTCAAAGTTATAGGCAACATTAAGTTTCAGGTTAAAGTTGCATTTGAAAGGGGCATAACTCAAAAATTATTGAAACTGGAGTTATCATTCTTGTCGTCACAGATGGCAGTGTTCCTGCTGATGATATATTCCAAGTATTAAGTGAATAGGACAAGTACTTTCAAAGTTATAGGCAACATTAAGTTTCAGCTTAAAGTTGCATTTGAAAGGGGCATAACTAGTGATGTGCTGATGATCGGAAAACATCGATTAGCGACGTGTTAATGCTTCTCGATGTCGATGATCGATGTCGTTCTCTCATAATCGATTAACAGTTGAGACATGCGCAGTGTAAGAGACAAAATATAGGTACGGGTTCAGGCTTTTACACCGTCCATAAAGAGAAATCACTTTGAAAAAATAAAAATTAAAATGGCGATCCGAGAGATTTACGAGAACCAAGGCAAAAAATTAACCAGAAGCACTTTAGATTCTACAAGATTAACGAAGAACTTCCATCGCACAGAAAAAAACCTAGACCTAACAAAAGGCCTTTGCAGAATTTGTTGCAAATAATACAACAAGAGCCAGTCGGAAACGACTGCAAGCTCGACTATTCGAAGTCAGACATATTTAAGCACATTTTAAACTGGGCTTCATTTAAACTGGGAAGTAATTCAGGAGTTTATGACACCCAACACACACACACATGAACAAAAGTTTCTTAATCTAAGTTAGGAAATCAATAAATTACACTTAATTTATTATTGTAGTTTTTTAAGAGTGTTTACACAACCCAGCCCATACACCCCTGATCCCACACCCATCAACCCACTATCCCTGCCCACCTAAAGTGATGTGGTGAGGTGTGGTGTAGTATAGTATGGTATGGTATGATGGTTGCTGTTGTTGGTGGTGTTGGTGTAGTTGCTGTTGTTGGTATTGTTGTTGGTGTTTGTAGTGGTGGTTTTGTTGTTGGTGGTGGTGGTGTTGTTGGTAGTAGTGTTGTTATGTTGGTGTTGTTGTTAGTGTTGTTAGTTGTTGGTGTTGTTGATGCTATTGTTGGTGTTGATGTTGGTGTTGTTGTTGGTGGTGTTCGTGTTGTTGGTGATGGTGTTGGTGGTGGTGGTGTTTTTGTTTTTGGTGTTGTTTACGGTATAGTTGGTGGTGGTGTTGATGGTGGTGTTGTTGTTGTTCTTTGTGTTATTGTTGGTTGTCTTGTTGGTGTTGTTGTTGTTGGTGGTGGAAGTGGTGTTGTTGTTGTTGGTGGTGGTGGTGGGGGTGTTGTTGGTGGTGTTATTGACAGTGTTGTTGGTGGAGTTGTTATTGTTATTTGTGTTATTGTTGCTTCTGTTGTTTGTGTTGTTGTTGTTGTTGGTGGTGGTGCTTTTGGCGGTGTTGTTGTTTGTGGTGTTGTTGTTGGTGGTGTTGTTATTGGTGATGGTGTTGTTGGTAGTGGTGGTGGTATTGTTGTTGTTGGTGGTGGTGGTGGTATGTGGTGGTGTGGAGGTGGTGGTGGTGTTGTTTGTAGTGGTGGTATGTGGTGGTGGTGGGGGTGATGGTGGTGTGGTGTAGTGGTGGTGTGGTGGTGGTGGGGGGGGTGGTGTGGTGTGGTATGTGGTTGTGTTGTGTTGTGGTGTGGTGTGGTGTGGTGTGGTATGGTATGGTATGGTATGGTATGGTATGGTATGGTATGGTATGGTATAGTATAGTATAGTATAGTATAGTATAGTATAGTATAGTATAGTATAGTATAGTATAACCACTCAACACTTTCATCCAAAGTATGTTAAGTAAATCTGTTTTAAACCTTTTCTATAGCATTACCTATGAAAAACACTAACACTGAAACTTTAACCATAATTTCTAAGTCTTAATTCTAATTTCAAAGTGAAAAAGGGCAAAAATTAAATAAAAAAAATCAAGGATGAGCTATGGGCCTTTGAACATCAACCTGATGTATGATAAAAAAAAGGTATACAAAGTTTAAAAGTTGTGATTTTAATAGAATGAAAGTTATGAGGTTTCACCATCTTTCACGTAAACTTAAACCTTAATTTCTAATTCTAAAAAGCACAATAATTTGATAAAAATCAAAGAAAGAGTTATGGTTCTTGGCAAACATAGTCAGGGTCATAATAAAGAACAAATTTCAAAGTTGTAGTACAAAGAAGTATGAAAGTAACTAGCTTGCACGCAAACTTTAAGTCCCGCCCGGCTAGCTCAGTTGGTAGAGCATCGGACTGTCAATCCAGGGGTCGTGAGTTCGATCCCCAGCCGAGGCGGGAAAAAATTTCTCCGTAACAATTGAACTCGGACATTGCGTCTGAGAGTCATTTGTCCCTCACCTCTGATTCAAGTGAGGAAGCAGTCAGTCGCTTGCGGAGAAATTGGTTAGTACTGGTTGGAGACCCAGGAACACCGGTTAGGTGGACTGACCGCCGGGATATAACCTAGCTGTTGAAACCAGGCGTTAAACCCGAAACAAACAAACAAACAAACAAACGCAAACTTTAACCTAGAATTCTAAGTCGAAAAAGGGCCATAATTTGATCAAAATGAAAGTTAGAGTTATGGTTCTTGGCACACACACTCGGGACATGATGATGAACAAGTGTGCCAAGTTTCAAAGCTGTAGTATTGAAGTTATGTGTTTGTACAGTAGCTTGCACGCAAACTTTAACCTGAAATTCTAAGTCGAAAAAGGGCCATAATTTGATCAAAATGAAAGTTAGAGTTATGGTTCTTGGCACACACACTCGGGACATGATGATGAACAAGTGTGCCAAGTTTCAAAGCTGTAGCTATAGTAGTTTGTAAGATATAGGTATGTTGCACGCAAACTTTAACCAAAGCGGGACGGCGACGCCGACGCCGACACCTAAGTGAGTAGAATAGCTCGACATATTCTTCGAATAGTCGAGCTAAAAATACAGGCAACAAGCAAAAACGCAAAATGGCGCCGATTTTGTCGAGCGTAGCTATATGACGATGGTAAAAATTCTTCGAATAAATATGTATTTCATAAACTAGACCTCTTATCTTGTGTCTTCAGCCTTAAAATCAGTATATTTTTCATAGGAAAACGCAACATTTTTGCATTTAAGAATTCATGTGGCGGATCTAGAGGAGTTCAGTTCAGTTGCACAAACCTTTTTGGGCAGCAATGATTTTGATTTGGTTTTTGGTCAGAAAGTTGAAAATTATTAGTATCCAGTAATTATGTATGCTACTGATCTAAGACTATTTGTAAACCTAACACTGTGTAAATTATGAAACCGATTATAATCGTAAAATCGCATCGGAAAGGGCAACCGATTTCAACCGATGATCGAATATGATTTGCAACCGATTTCCCAACACTAGGCATAACTCAAAAAATATTGAAACTGGAGTTATCATTCTTGTCGTCACAGATGGCATTGTTCATGCTGATGATATATTCCAAGTATGAAGTGAATAGGACAAGTTGGTGGACTACCGGACGACGACGACGCCGACGCCGCCGGACAATAGGATCCCTATGTGTCTACCTGCTATCGCAGGCGACACAAAAAGCAAGGATGAGTTAAGAGCCTTTGAAAGTAAACCTGATGTATGATAAAATAAAGGTATACAAAGTTTTAAGGTTGTAGTTTTAACAGAATAAAAGTTATGAGCTTTCACCAAGAAGTATAAAAGTAACTAGCTTGCACACAAACTTTAACCTGAAATTCTAAGTCAAAAAAGGGCCATAATTTGATTAAAAATTAAAGAAAGAGTTATGGTTCTTGGCATACATAGTCAGGGTCATGATGGTAAACAAATGTGTTTAGTTTCAAAGCTATAATACAAGAAGTATGAAAGTAACTAGCTTGCACGCAAACTTTAACCTGAAATTCTAAGTCAAAAAAGGGCCATAATTTAAACAAAATGGAAGTAAGAGTTATGGTTCTTGGCATACAAACTTGGGATATGATGATGAACAAGTGTTGAAAGTTTCAAAGTAAGTAGTATGGAAGTTATGGGTATGTATACTAGCTTGCACGCAAACTTTAACCTGAAATTCTAAGTCAAAAAAGGGTCATAATTTGATCAAAATGGAAGTTAGAGTTATGGTTCTTGGCAAACACACTCCGGACATGATGATGAACAAGTGTGCCAAGTTTTAAAGCTGTAGTATAAGTAGTATTGAAGTTATAAGTTTGTACAGTAGCTTGCACGCAAACTTTAACTTGAAATTCTTAAGTCGAAAAAGGGCCATAATTTGATCAAAATGGAAGTTAGAGTTATCGTTCTTGGCATACACACTCGGGACATGATGATGAACAAGTATGTCAAGTTCAAAAGCTGTAGTATAAGTAGTATTGAAGTTATGAGTTTGTACAGTAGCTTGCACGCAAACTTTAACCTGAAATTCTAAGTCAAAAAAGGGCTATAATTTGATGAAAATGAAAGTTAGAGTTATGGTTCTTGGCATACAAACTGGGGACATGATGATGAACGAGTGTGCCAAGTTTAAAAGCTGTAGCTATAGTTGTTTTTAAGATATAGGTAGGTTGCACTTAAACTTTAACCAAAGCGGGACGCCGACGCCCAAGTGAGTACAATAGCTCTCGTATTCTTCGAATAGTCGAGCTAAAAAAATCAGTGGACAATAAATATATTGATTGGTTACTCTTTGATTTTAAAACACTTACATGTATATACCTTTGCCAATGTAGTTAACTTTTACACACATCAAAAATATTCAAAAAAAATAAAGTGTTGCATTTCCATTCAAATTTGATACTCAGTATAATTTGAAAGAATGATGAAGATATAGTAATAAATGGCAAAGTTAATGACAACATTATGTTATCATGAAAAACTGACGGATCGACTGACAAAGCGATTCTTTGTGTCACCTTTTCTTTGAAAGGGCAACACATAAACACAGTGAAATGAGCAAATCCTGATCAGACAGCACATGAACCAGCAGTTCTGGATCAAAAATGTTCACCCACACATAAAGAAATTTATCTTCCCTGAAATATGGACTAAAATCTAGGCCATGAATAATAATGGATTAGAGTTGTTATGTGTTATACACAATACTGTGCATTGTTAGGCTAAAGTGTGACAAAAAAGGATACCAGACTAATTATTCTTTCAGAAATTTATACAAATGTAAAGAAAAAAATATGAATGATTTTTTTATTCCCCTCAGAGGAGTTTGAATAATTTTGGGAAATCTTACCTTGCATTTTGGATAAAGTCTTTGCCACAGTTGGGAAAAAATGCTATATTTTGGGACTGGGAAGTGGCGTCTGATATATAAGGATGAAAAGCCCTAAAAGCCCTAAAGGAGTAAACATGGAAAAGGGGTAACAAGTCATTTTTACGGTAAAAATACTTACTGCATACTCGGGGAACTTCAACACAGTTTTTATTCTGACATTAGCTTGGCATCCCTGTTTCTTTGAGGTTCGAATCCTCAGTGGATCTTTTTTCTTGTACTGTAAATAGATTGATTTAAAAGGTTTATCAGTTTTGTTCAGTAATTGGATTGAATTATAGGTTTTATCATTTTTGTTCCCTAATTTGGATTGAATTATAAGGTGTATGAATTTTTGTTCTATAAATGGATTGAATTTTTATGGTTTATCATTTTGTTCCATAAAATAATCAAATTTAGGGATATATCTCACTTATTTTCCCAGCTGAAAAGGCACAGGATGCAGAGTTCTAGTTAAAGTGCTTATCTGCGTACAAACGCTCTAAAATTTAAGAGAAAATGCAATGAAAATTAAAGCAGAGCATTCCAATAGTATAGGCACTTGCAATATCAGGTTCAAATTTTTGTTCCAATAATCTGTGTATCTTTTTTTTAATGGAGCTCTTGTAATAAATCAAGTGCAGCCAATTTCAGCCATTCAAACAAAATTAAGAAATGGCGGTCTATCAAATCGTAGGCTCTAAAACTTGAAAGAAACAAACTCCAGCAGGCAACAGTATCATAAAGATATGTTACAAGGATGAAACGAGTGATGCAACACAAGTTGTTATAGTTTTAATAGGCGAATTAATCACGAGTGTTGTCAATAATGTGGAAAAAACATAAGCACCGCACTATCAGAGAAATATTTCAAAAACTGATTACTATAATCGTAAATGTATGTAAATTTTATGAATTGTGCAAGCATAGTATGGGTTTAAATCGACAAGAGAATAATGCAAAAATAAAAAATACCCCTTAAAATTCATAATTCTAAGATCGTGAATACCCTCTACGGTAAATTGTTAAGGGGTAAAGTATCCTTTGGAAAAAATGTGGGCAGGGGTATATTTATACCCTTTACTGTGATTTATAAATTATCTGGATCCTTGACAATGTTGAATATCAAAGGGTTAAAAACTTAGAATTAAAAGTGGATAGAAATACTGTTAATAATTACTGTAGTATAATTGTAATTGGGCAGGTTTAATTTTCGCGTATTTCGAACCAGGACACTTGCCCGAAATTTAAGCCCAGCCAAATTGAAAAATTTAACAGTGTGTCTTAATGGAATAATACATTAGCGCAAATTGATGCCCCTACGAATTATTTATTTGCGTTTTTTCCATGAAAATTTGTCCCCAAGACATTTAATGATACCTACAGTAACATAACATTGAGGTAAGGGTAGTCAGAAAAATAATACAGAGGCAAACTAAAAAGTGTTTACCTTATGTCTTAATTCACCATATTTGCAATCCCTTGTTTCACAGCCAAGCTTTATAAATGGAATGCCATCATGGTGCATTAGGTGTTCATCATTCACAGTAAAATTAGCTGTGTAGAAAACTTTGTGAGCGTCCAATGATGTGATATCTGAAAGATATTACATTGTATTGAGACATTAACACCAGTCAATATATATGTGTTGATACTTGTGTCCAAACAGTATAGACTCGGATCAACCACCACATCTGGATCTGGATCTGCAATGGTCCAATCTTGGTAAAAAAAAAACCTGTTCGATCTAAAGGCAAATAGTGTAGATCCTGATCAGAAAGCACAAACTGTTCGCACATGCCATTGAGGTGTTTATATGGAGGAAAGTGTTTTAAGTATTTTACAAGTAAGCTGCGGACGTGGGTCCAGTTAAAATTATTATTTAATTAATTAAAACTATTAAACATGTTTAATTAAAAATAATTAATATTTAAGACATAGTTTGTTTTTTTACTGTAATTAATTAATAACTTAAAATTAAAAAAAATAATTACCCTCAATTGTACAACAGGCAAACTGTAAAAATATATGATAAAAAATGAGAAAAATACAGTCCAAATAGATTTTATCTTACTAAGAAAGTGTTAACCCCTTTACTCCAAAGATACACCCTTATTGCATGGGAACAGTGTAGATCCAGATCAGACTGCATATCTGTGGACTGGGACCAGAAGTGGTTACTTAAACTGGAATAAAAATCTTCCAGTCTCTGAATTGTAATGTGCATGTGGAAATATGAACAACTTTTCAAATAATTAAAATAACTAGAATGTTGTGTTCCGCGGAACACATGTGTCGCCTGCATGGAAAACGTTGAAATGTGGGCCTATGTTTAATCATATATAATAAAAATATTTTATTGAAGTTGATTTCAATACTACACAACAGAACACATGTGTCATCTAAATTGCATTTAAAAGGGGAATAACCAAAATAATGGTGAAACCCGAGTTATCATTTTCAAAAATTGGTTTGTAAATTAATGCAGATGAGTTATTCAAAGTATTAAGTGAATTAATTGAACAAGTAATTTCCATTTTACAGGCAACACTAAGTTACATGTTAAAGTTGCATTTGAAAGGGATATCACTCATTAAATATTGAAACTGGAGTTATCATTCTTGTCGTCACAGATGGCATTGTTCATGCTGATAATATATTCCAAGTATGAAGTGAATAGAACAAGTACTTTCAAAGTTATTGGCAACATTAAGTTTCAGGTTTAAGTTGCATTTGAAAGGGGCATAACTCAAAATATATTGAAACTGGAGTTATCATTCTTGTCGTCACTGATGGCATTGTTCATTCTGGTGAAATTTTCCAAGTATGAAGTGAATATGACAAGTACTTTAAAAGTTTAAAGTCAACATTAAGTTTCATGTTAAAGTTGCATTTGAAAGGGTCAAAACTCAAAAAATTTTGAAATTGGTCTTATCATTCTTGTCGTCACAGATGGCATTGTTAAAGCTGATGATATATTCCAAGTATGAAGTGAATAGGACAAGTACTTTCAAAGTTATAGGCAACATTAAGTTTCAGGTTAAGTTGCATTTGAAAGGGGCATAACTAAAAAAATATTGAAACTGGAGTTATCATTCTTGTCGTCACAGATGGCATTGTTAAAGCTGATGATATATTCCAAGTATGAAGTGAATAGGACAAGTACTTTCAAAGTTATAGGCAACATTAAGTTTCAGGTTAAGTTGCATTTGAAAGGGGCATAACTCAAAAAATATTGAAACTGGAGTTATCATTCTTGTCGTCACAGATGGCATTGTTCCTGCTGATGATATATTCCAAGTATGAAGTGAATAGGACAAGTACTTTCAAAGTTATAGGCAACATTAAGTTTCAGGTTAAAGTTGCATTTGAAAGGGGCATAACTCAAAAATATTGAAACTGGAGTTATCATTCTTGTCGTCACAGATGGCATTGTTCCTGCTGATGATATATTCCAAGTATGAAGTGAATAGAACAAGTACTTTCAAAGTTATAGGCAAAATTAAGTTTCAGGTTAAGTTGCATTTGAAAGGGGCATAACTCACAACATATTGAAACTGGAGTTATCATTCTTGTCATCACAGATGGCATTGTTCATGCTGATGATATATTCCAAGTATGAAGTGAACAGGACAAGTACTTTCAAAGTTATAGGCAACATTAAGTTTCAGGTTAAAGTTGCACTTGATAGGGGCATAACTCAAAACATATTGAAACTGGAGTTATCATTCTTGTCGTCACAGATGGCATTGTTCATGCTGATGATATATTCCAACTATGAAGTGAATAGGACAAGTACTTTCAAAGTTATAGGCAACATTAAGTTTCAGGTTAAAGTTGGGGGACTACCGGACGACGCCGACGACGACGACGCCGACACCGCCGGACAATAGGATCCCTATGTGTCTACATGCTATCGCAGGCGACACAAAAATAGGTGTATTGAGTGATTGTAAAATATGTGTCACTGACTTTCTATAAACTTCATGGACACCCACACACAAATTATGGAAATAATAATAAATCACAATAAAAGGAACCTTAGATCTTTACATTATAATTATTAATTTTTATAATTATCTCTTTCCCATCTAAAAACTGAAACCTTGATTTACCTGTCAAATTCATATTCATTGATTTAACAACTACATATTTATTGTTGGTTGCAATTTCTTGTCGCGCAATAAAAGCACGTGCTTCTTCGTGCGAGTTGAATGTGTGCAGCATCTTCTTGGAATTCTGAAATATTAAAGAATTCCATTCTTTTTTCTGAAAATGTAGATAAAAATGTGTGGAAGAAAATGGATTACATTTTACAATGTTACATTGGTCAACTTTTGATCGTTCGGTTTCTAGACTAAGACCTCTTCTTCGACTGTCTTTCACCTTGCTAATCCTGCACCGAGCCATGAAGCGGCCAATAACCTAATGTAATTTTAGTACTGTAGTAACCAAGGCAAGATTAATATTAATCATTTCCTCCATAGATATACTTTTTTAGGGGAATAGTTTAGATCCAAATCTGACAGTGGTATTTTTCCAACATCTTATGTAACAAGAGTTCTGAAAAATCTACACCTGAACCAAGGATAGAAACCGGGGGCCCTAGCATGCTAGTCCGATGCTCTACCTCGTCGCCATAAAAGCTAGCTCTATCTAGCCAGGTTCCACTTAGTTGGTCCTTTATTTGTAAAGAACATTTGGTTCTCTTTTATTTTCTTGTAGTTGTGACTTTGTTACACATTTTGAGTAAATTACATAAACTTTTATGCGAGACACAATATCATCTGCACAACAATTGGATGTCAGTTTTAGGTTGCTTTAATGAAATTTCACATAGATCTTGATTCCTTGTAACACCATTACCAACCATACACTTCACTGCCTGGTTCACTGAATTTATAAAGTGTTGTGATGGCAGCATAAATTCAGCATAATGGTCAAACTGCAATGAATGACCGAAGTATATATTGCTCGGTGTTTCTCACCACAGGGCACTTGTTTGACTATTTTTAGGGCCGAATATTGGCCCCATTCCCCTGTCAAAATAGTATGTTTTTTTCCCCCATTTCAGAACAAAAAATCCCCTAAAAAATCCAAAAATATATAAAATTGAAAAAATTAATTAAAAAGTTACTCAATTGTTTTATTTGTAAGTCTACAGTCACAAAATATGCTAGATATTATGAGGTAGAAAACAATTTTATGGGTGTGTCTGACCCTTTAGTCAAAACATGTGTATATGAATTAAAATTCCCTTTTTCGTCTTAAAATGACGCGAAATTCCCCTTCCTGCGGGTATGGGTACCTGTCCCCGAAAGTTGTCTAGTGCCCTGCACCAAGTGTGTTCAGTTGGTTATATCCTTGCTTAGTAAACACAGATTAAAATAAAGTTATGATACAGCAATGATAAATTGTTCTTGATTAAACAAACCAAAATTGTTACAGCAGATCAGACCAAAAGAAGATGCATTGTCATGGAGCGAACTAAATTGGGGAAAAATCTGATATGGTCGATATATTTTGACGACGAATCTCTTACTGTAGCGTTAGCTCCTCCCACGATTTCATCTCCGCCCTCTGCCATCGTCACAATAAAGACCCGTTAATCTCGTCAACATTCGCTTCAGCAAATTACTGGGAAAAAATGTTATTTTGGCTTTAATTATTCAACGCTAAAACAGGAGAATAATAACATCTAGTAGAACATTTCCACAGGAAGAGTTACCTTCCCTGTTTTTAGTTGTGTTTAAACCCCATACCCCTACAGAACGCCACTTGACTCTTACACAGTCATTATCATCGGTGTCATCTGAAGTAGACCAGTCAATCTGTCACGGTACCAGTAAATGAGTCAATGTTTCATAGTAACTTAATATTAATTTAAGTTTTACATTTTGACTAACATGTGATTTATCTTCGATCACTTGATCAATTTGGAAAGACTTGCCCAAACGCCTTCTGTGAACAAAAAATTTCAAGTAGTCTTGATGAATTCATTTCAAGCCCACCATCCATCCGCTGGACAACAAAATTGCATTGTCAAAAAAATTTATTTCACTTTTCTTATTTAGAAATTACTTTTCAGCATGCGATTACTGGGCCCAAGATCATAAAACTAAGATTTGAAATCAGTCTTAAATCTCAAGGATCTGATTGGCTGTAATGGCAACTGGTCGCCATTTCAGCCAATCAAATGCTTGAGATTTGAGACTGATCTCCAGATTGAGTTTTATGATCTTGGGCACTGGTGTTGATAGTGCCTCAGGACAGTATTTCCATGGTGATAGTGCCTTATCAAATTTCCATGTTGGTAGTGCCAAATTACCTTATTCCCAGCTTCAAAGTTCCTCAGTCCAACTTTGATACAATTTCCCTATTACAATAACATAACATCCTTGAAGTACTTTAATAGCTTTGATACAATTTCCCTATTACAATAACATAATATCCTTGAAGTACTTTAATAGCTTTTATTCTAAATAAATAATAACATTATACAAAGAGGTTATCAAAGATATGGGTTGGAGGTTATAAAACTGTCGCCATTTCAGCCAATCAGATGCTTGAGATTTGAGACTGGTTTCCATGCTCAGCTTTATAACCTTGGTCAATGCATATTAATTCTTTAACCATTTACTTCATGGATACGCCTTTATCACAAGAGCTAGAAGTGTAAATCTAGACATCTTATCAGAAATAACACTGTTGCTTTTAGGGATCTTTTGAAATAGGCTATTTCTGACCAAGAAGCGATGATGGTAGATCCAATTCTAGCCATAAATCAGGCACAACCAGTTTGGCAGCTGATCTTGTCATTCAAGTGATAAAAGGCATAACCATGGAGATGATTAAATTATATAACTAGAATGTTGTGTTCCGCAGAACACATGTGTCGCCTGCATGGAAAACGTTGAAATGAGGGCCTATGTTTAATCATATATAATAAAAATATTTTATTTAAGTTGATTTCAATACTACACCACAGAACACATGTGTCATCTAAATTGCATTTAAAAGGGGAATAACTGTAATAATGGTGAAACCCGAGTTATCATCTTCAAAAATTGGTTTGTGCACGCAGATGAGTTATTCAAAGTATTAAGTGAATTGAACAAGTACTTTCCAGTTTACAGGCAACACTAAGTTTCATGTTAAAGTTGCATTTGAAAGGGACATAACTCATAAAATTTTCAAACAGGAGTTATAATTTTTGTAGTTGTCGATGGCACTGTTCATGTTGATACAATCCAAGTATTAAATGAATAGGGCAAGTACTTTCAAATTATAAGCAACATTAAGTTTCATGTGAAATTTGCATTTGAAAAAAAAAGTCAAACAGGAGTTATGATTCTTGTTGTAACCGATGTTGTAGTTGTTCATGAAGATGATATATTCGAAGAGTAAATAGGACAAGTACTTTAAAAGTTAAAGGTAACATTAAGTTTCATGTTAAAGTTGTATATTAAAGGGACATAACTCATAAAATAGTCCAGCAGTTGTTATTATTCTTGTTCTTCATAATGACGCTGTTCATGAAGGTGATTTATTTCGAATATCAAGAAATTGATGCCCCTACGAATTATTTATTTGCGTTTTTTCCATGAAAATTTGTCCCCAAGACATTTAATGATACCTACAGTAACATAACATTGAGGTAAGGGTAGTCAGAAAAATAATACAGAGGCAAACTAAAAAGTGTTTACCTTATGTCTTAATTCACCATATTTGCAATCCCTTGTTTCACAGCCAAGCTTTATAAATGGAATGCCATCATGGTGCATTAGGTGTTCATCATTCACAGTAAAATTAGCTGTGTAGAAAACTTTGTGAGCGTCCAATGATGTGATATCTGAAAGATATTACATTGTATTGAGACATTAACACCAGTCAATATATATGTGTTGATACTTGTGTCCAAACAGTATAGACTCGGATCAACCACCACATCTGGATCTGGATCTGCAATGGTCCAATCTTGGTAAAAAAAAAACCTGTTCGATCTAAAGGCAAATAGTGTAGATCCTGATCAGAAAGCACAAACTGTTCGCACATGCCATTGAGGTGTTTATATGGAGGAAAGTGTTTTAAGTATTTTACAAGTAAGCTGCGGACGTGGGTCCAGTTAAAATTATTATTTAATTAATTAAAACTATTAAACATGTTTAATTAAAAATAATTAATATTTAAGACATAGTTTGTTTTTTTACTGTAATTAATTAATAACTTAAAATTAAAAAAAATAATTACCCTCAATTGTACAACAGGCAAACTGTAAAAATATATGATAAAAAATGAGAAAAATACAGTCCAAATAGATTTTATCTTACTAAGAAAGTGTTAACCCCTTTACTCCAAAGATACACCCTTATTGCATGGGAACAGTGTAGATCCAGATCAGACTGCATATCTGTGGACTGGGACCAGAAGTGGTTACTTAAACTGGAATAAAAATCTTCCAGTCTCTGAATTGTAATGTGCATGTGGAAATATGAACAACTTTTCAAATAATTAAAATAACTAGAATGTTGTGTTCCGCGGAACACATGTGTCGCCTGCATGGAAAACGTTGAAATGTGGGCCTATGTTTAATCATATATAATAAAAATATTTTATTGAAGTTGATTTCAATACTACACAACAGAACACATGTGTCATCTAAATTGCATTTAAAAGGGGAATAACCAAAATAATGGTGAAACCCGAGTTATCATTTTCAAAAATTGGTTTGTAAATTAATGCAGATGAGTTATTCAAAGTATTAAGTGAATTAATTGAACAAGTAATTTCCATTTTACAGGCAACACTAAGTTACATGTTAAAGTTGCATTTGAAAGGGATATCACTCATTAAATATTGAAACTGGAGTTATCATTCTTGTCGTCACAGATGGCATTGTTCATGCTGATAATATATTCCAAGTATGAAGTGAATAGAACAAGTACTTTCAAAGTTATTGGCAACATTAAGTTTCAGGTTTAAGTTGCATTTGAAAGGGGCATAACTCAAAATATATTGAAACTGGAGTTATCATTCTTGTCGTCACTGATGGCATTGTTCATTCTGGTGAAATTTTCCAAGTATGAAGTGAATATGACAAGTACTTTAAAAGTTTAAAGTCAACATTAAGTTTCATGTTAAAGTTGCATTTGAAAGGGTCAAAACTCAAAAAATTTTGAAATTGGTCTTATCATTCTTGTCGTCACAGATGGCATTGTTAAAGCTGATGATATATTCCAAGTATGAAGTGAATAGGACAAGTACTTTCAAAGTTATAGGCAACATTAAGTTTCAGGTTAAGTTGCATTTGAAAGGGGCATAACTAAAAAAATATTGAAACTGGAGTTATCATTCTTGTCGTCACAGATGGCATTGTTAAAGCTGATGATATATTCCAAGTATGAAGTGAATAGGACAAGTACTTTCAAAGTTATAGGCAACATTAAGTTTCAGGTTAAGTTGCATTTGAAAGGGGCATAACTCAAAAAATATTGAAACTGGAGTTATCATTCTTGTCGTCACAGATGGCATTGTTCCTGCTGATGATATATTCCAAGTATGAAGTGAATAGGACAAGTACTTTCAAAGTTATAGGCAACATTAAGTTTCAGGTTAAAGTTGCATTTGAAAGGGGCATAACTCAAAAATATTGAAACTGGAGTTATCATTCTTGTCGTCACAGATGGCATTGTTCCTGCTGATGATATATTCCAAGTATGAAGTGAATAGAACAAGTACTTTCAAAGTTATAGGCAAAATTAAGTTTCAGGTTAAGTTGCATTTGAAAGGGGCATAACTCACAACATATTGAAACTGGAGTTATCATTCTTGTCATCACAGATGGCATTGTTCATGCTGATGATATATTCCAAGTATGAAGTGAACAGGACAAGTACTTTCAAAGTTATAGGCAACATTAAGTTTCAGGTTAAAGTTGCACTTGATAGGGGCATAACTCAAAACATATTGAAACTGGAGTTATCATTCTTGTCGTCACAGATGGCATTGTTCATGCTGATGATATATTCCAACTATGAAGTGAATAGGACAAGTACTTTCAAAGTTATAGGCAACATTAAGTTTCAGGTTAAAGTTGGGGGACTACCGGACGACGCCGACGACGACGACGCCGACACCGCCGGACAATAGGATCCCTATGTGTCTACATGCTATCGCAGGCGACACAAAAATAGGTGTATTGAGTGATTGTAAAATATGTGTCACTGACTTTCTATAAACTTCATGGACACCCACACACAAATTATGGAAATAATAATAAATCACAATAAAAGGAACCTTAGATCTTTACATTATAATTATTAATTTTTATAATTATCTCTTTCCCATCTAAAAACTGAAACCTTGATTTACCTGTCAAATTCATATTCATTGATTTAACAACTACATATTTATTGTTGGTTGCAATTTCTTGTCGCGCAATAAAAGCACGTGCTTCTTCGTGCGAGTTGAATGTGTGCAGCATCTTCTTGGAATTCTGAAATATTAAAGAATTCCATTCTTTTTTCTGAAAATGTAGATAAAAATGTGTGGAAGAAAATGGATTACATTTTACAATGTTACATTGGTCAACTTTTGATCGTTCGGTTTCTAGACTAAGACCTCTTCTTCGACTGTCTTTCACCTTGCTAATCCTGCACCGAGCCATGAAGCGGCCAATAACCTAATGTAATTTTAGTACTGTAGTAACCAAGGCAAGATTAATATTAATCATTTCCTCCATAGATATACTTTTTTAGGGGAATAGTTTAGATCCAAATCTGACAGTGGTATTTTTCCAACATCTTATGTAACAAGAGTTCTGAAAAATCTACACCTGAACCAAGGATAGAAACCGGGGGCCCTAGCATGCTAGTCCGATGCTCTACCTCGTCGCCATAAAAGCTAGCTCTATCTAGCCAGGTTCCACTTAGTTGGTCCTTTATTTGTAAAGAACATTTGGTTCTCTTTTATTTTCTTGTAGTTGTGACTTTGTTACACATTTTGAGTAAATTACATAAACTTTTATGCGAGACACAATATCATCTGCACAACAATTGGATGTCAGTTTTAGGTTGCTTTAATGAAATTTCACATAGATCTTGATTCCTTGTAACACCATTACCAACCATACACTTCACTGCCTGGTTCACTGAATTTATAAAGTGTTGTGATGGCAGCATAAATTCAGCATAATGGTCAAACTGCAATGAATGACCGAAGTATATATTGCTCGGTGTTTCTCACCACAGGGCACTTGTTTGACTATTTTTAGGGCCGAATATTGGCCCCATTCCCCTGTCAAAATAGTATGTTTTTTTCCCCCATTTCAGAACAAAAAATCCCCTAAAAAATCCAAAAATATATAAAATTGAAAAAATTAATTAAAAAGTTACTCAATTGTTTTATTTGTAAGTCTACAGTCACAAAATATGCTAGATATTATGAGGTAGAAAACAATTTTATGGGTGTGTCTGACCCTTTAGTCAAAACATGTGTATATGAATTAAAATTCCCTTTTTCGTCTTAAAATGACGCGAAATTCCCCTTCCTGCGGGTATGGGTACCTGTCCCCGAAAGTTGTCTAGTGCCCTGCACCAAGTGTGTTCAGTTGGTTATATCCTTGCTTAGTAAACACAGATTAAAATAAAGTTATGATACAGCAATGATAAATTGTTCTTGATTAAACAAACCAAAATTGTTACAGCAGATCAGACCAAAAGAAGATGCATTGTCATGGAGCGAACTAAATTGGGGAAAAATCTGATATGGTCGATATATTTTGACGACGAATCTCTTACTGTAGCGTTAGCTCCTCCCACGATTTCATCTCCGCCCTCTGCCATCGTCACAATAAAGACCCGTTAATCTCGTCAACATTCGCTTCAGCAAATTACTGGGAAAAAATGTTATTTTGGCTTTAATTATTCAACGCTAAAACAGGAGAATAATAACATCTAGTAGAACATTTCCACAGGAAGAGTTACCTTCCCTGTTTTTAGTTGTGTTTAAACCCCATACCCCTACAGAACGCCACTTGACTCTTACACAGTCATTATCATCGGTGTCATCTGAAGTAGACCAGTCAATCTGTCACGGTACCAGTAAATGAGTCAATGTTTCATAGTAACTTAATATTAATTTAAGTTTTACATTTTGACTAACATGTGATTTATCTTCGATCACTTGATCAATTTGGAAAGACTTGCCCAAACGCCTTCTGTGAACAAAAAATTTCAAGTAGTCTTGATGAATTCATTTCAAGCCCACCATCCATCCGCTGGACAACAAAATTGCATTGTCAAAAAAATTTATTTCACTTTTCTTATTTAGAAATTACTTTTCAGCATGCGATTACTGGGCCCAAGATCATAAAACTAAGATTTGAAATCAGTCTTAAATCTCAAGGATCTGATTGGCTGTAATGGCAACTGGTCGCCATTTCAGCCAATCAAATGCTTGAGATTTGAGACTGATCTCCAGATTGAGTTTTATGATCTTGGGCACTGGTGTTGATAGTGCCTCAGGACAGTATTTCCATGGTGATAGTGCCTTATCAAATTTCCATGTTGGTAGTGCCAAATTACCTTATTCCCAGCTTCAAAGTTCCTCAGTCCAACTTTGATACAATTTCCCTATTACAATAACATAACATCCTTGAAGTACTTTAATAGCTTTGATACAATTTCCCTATTACAATAACATAATATCCTTGAAGTACTTTAATAGCTTTTATTCTAAATAAATAATAACATTATACAAAGAGGTTATCAAAGATATGGGTTGGAGGTTATAAAACTGTCGCCATTTCAGCCAATCAGATGCTTGAGATTTGAGACTGGTTTCCATGCTCAGCTTTATAACCTTGGTCAATGCATATTAATTCTTTAACCATTTACTTCATGGATACGCCTTTATCACAAGAGCTAGAAGTGTAAATCTAGACATCTTATCAGAAATAACACTGTTGCTTTTAGGGATCTTTTGAAATAGGCTATTTCTGACCAAGAAGCGATGATGGTAGATCCAATTCTAGCCATAAATCAGGCACAACCAGTTTGGCAGCTGATCTTGTCATTCAAGTGATAAAAGGCATAACCATGGAGATGATTAAATTATATAACTAGAATGTTGTGTTCCGCAGAACACATGTGTCGCCTGCATGGAAAACGTTGAAATGAGGGCCTATGTTTAATCATATATAATAAAAATATTTTATTTAAGTTGATTTCAATACTACACCACAGAACACATGTGTCATCTAAATTGCATTTAAAAGGGGAATAACTGTAATAATGGTGAAACCCGAGTTATCATCTTCAAAAATTGGTTTGTGCACGCAGATGAGTTATTCAAAGTATTAAGTGAATTGAACAAGTACTTTCCAGTTTACAGGCAACACTAAGTTTCATGTTAAAGTTGCATTTGAAAGGGACATAACTCATAAAATTTTCAAACAGGAGTTATAATTTTTGTAGTTGTCGATGGCACTGTTCATGTTGATACAATCCAAGTATTAAATGAATAGGGCAAGTACTTTCAAATTATAAGCAACATTAAGTTTCATGTGAAATTTGCATTTGAAAAAAAAAGTCAAACAGGAGTTATGATTCTTGTTGTAACCGATGTTGTAGTTGTTCATGAAGATGATATATTCGAAGAGTAAATAGGACAAGTACTTTAAAAGTTAAAGGTAACATTAAGTTTCATGTTAAAGTTGTATATTAAAGGGACATAACTCATAAAATAGTCCAGCAGTTGTTATTATTCTTGTTCTTCATAATGACGCTGTTCATGAAGGTGATTTATTTCGAATATCAAGAGAATTTTCAAAGTTAAAGTCAAAATTAAGTTTCATGTTAAAGTTGCATTTGAAAGGGGCATAACTCAAAGTATAATCAAACAGGAGTTATGATTCTTTTTGAAACCAATGTCGTTGATCATGCTGATATTGTATTCCAAGTATGAAGTGAATAGGACAAGTACTTTCAAAGTTATAGGCAACATTAAGTTTCAGATTAAAGTTGCATTTGAAAGGGGCATAACTCAATAAATATTGAAACTGGAGTTATCATTCTTGTTGTCACAGATGGCATTGTTCATGCTGATGATATATTCCAAGTATGAAGTGAATAGGACACATACTTTCAAAGTTACAGGCAACATTAAGTTTCAGATTAAAGTTGCATTTGAAAGGGGCATAACTCAACAAATATTGAAACTGGAGTTATCAGTCTTGTCGTCACAGATGGCATTGTTCATGCTGATGATATATTCCAAGTATGAAGTGAATAGGACAAGTACTTTCAAAGTTATAGGCAACATTAAGTTTCAGATTAAAGTTGCATTTGAAAGGGGCATAACTCAATAAATATTGAAACTGGAGTTATCATTTTTGTCGTCACAGATGGCATTGTTCATGCTGATGATATATTCCAAGTATGAAGTGAATAGGACAAGTACTTTCAAAGTTATAGGCAACATTAAGTTTCAGATTAAAGTTGCATTTGAAAGGGGCATAACTCAAGAAATATTGAAACTGGGGTTATCATTCTTGTCGTCACAGATGGCATTGTTCATGCTGATGATATATTCCAAGTATGAAGTGAATAGGACAAGTACTTTCAAAGTTATAGGCAACATTAAGTTTCAGATTAAAGTTGGGGGACTACGGGACGCCGCCGCCGCCGCCGCCGGACAATAGCATCCCTATGTGTCTACCTGCTATCGCAGGCGACACAAAAACAAGACTTTGAGGTAAATGTAATAAAATATATATAAAAAAATTATGTTATCAAAAAGAATTGGAGAATTACATATAAAGAAAGGCAAAAAATATCACAGTGTTCTATAGCATTTTTCATGTGAAATACAATTTTCAATTTATTACCCCATATACACAGGTTATTATCACATGTGCAACCATTGTAGATCCAGATCAGCCAGCAAATCTGTGTCATCTGATCTGGACCTGAACTGTTTGTTTCTTGCTCATAAATAACCTTATGCAACTCCAAGCAAACAGTTAAGATCCAGATCAGCCAGCAGGGATTTAGCATGTGATTTACACTGTTGGCCAATGTGATAAAAGTCTATGGAAAAAAAGGTCAAACTATCAGATAAAACATAATTACTTTTTGCATGTCAGTATGCATAGCCATCATTGAATCTTGAAATAATTCACATCTGTAAAAATAAATCAGATTTAACCCTTTTCTTCACAGATACACCAGTATAGCTTGGGCGAATATTGTAGATCCAGATCAGCTGCCACATCTGTGCTATCTGATCAGGATCTACACTGTTCACTCTTTGGTTTATTAGGTTATTTCTGACCAAAAAGTGGACAGTGCAAATTCCAATCAGATGGCACACATGTGCTAGCTGATCTTGATCTTCACTGTTCACACATGTGATAAAGGCATCTATATGAAGGAAAGGGTTAACAGTTACTAGCCCTGTAATATTTTGAATTTGCACTCAATGCTGGAAGAACTTTAATCTTTATTATATTTACACTTTTACTTCAATATATATGATCAAGTCTTATTCACTATTATGTCTGATGAATTGCAGTGTGACATAAACTTTGATAAGCATAGCTACAGAAGAAGCTGCTAACAATTGGCTTGTGCACAATATTTTGGTGTGTGATGTTGTTGAGCATGTACATTTTGCCAAAAGTCGCTGCGAAAAAGCATGCCATAATTCACATGGTCGTCAACATGGCTGTTCCAACAGCCAATAGGAAAAGCAGTAAATCCACAAATTCTTCTCATAATTTCTGTATTAATGGAAGTATTTATAATGTGTAAATATAACAATCAAATCAATATTTGATGGTATCGGACTTCACATACTTTAAACAACCCAACTGTTTCCATACCCAAATGGAAACCATCAAATATCAATCCAATCCTTAAAAACAACTTCCTTCTTTTTATTTTTTATGTCATACTCCTAAATTTTTTATCTAAATCTTCCTATATCACTGGCACTGTCTATTTTTACAATTCATTATTCACAGCCCTCATTCAAATCTTGAAATATCCCGTCCAAACAGGAGAGTTTTAGTCCAGTCTAATGGAACTTGCATCCGAAGCCTCCAACTTCCAAGCTGTGTGAGGTAGGCAGATCTCCATAGAAACCAGGATGGGAAACCTGTGTTGATACAAAAAAAGTTATTTCAAAACATGAGACATGTTGTATTGTTGGAATTTCTACTGAACACCAAAATATGCCGTCTGATCAGGATCTAAACTGTTCGCTTTTTGATTCATTAGGATATTTCTGATCAAAATGCGTCCAGTGCAGATCCTGATCAGACAGCACGGATGTGCCGACTGCTCTGGATCTACACTGGTTGCACATGCCTAAAAATGCGTATATATCAAGGAAAGGGTTTACACTTGAACTGAGTAATTCCAATCTGTAATGTTCTGCATTCAAATCCAGAAATTATTTTTATACCCTGAGCATATATGACTGAAAAATTAAGGATTAAAATTCTAAAATCAGGAATAGTAAAAACATTAGGAGATGACTTGTTTTTTTATAGAACTATTATGATATTTAAAGAAATCTGTGTTCTGTGAATATCTTTAATAGTTTTTCAAATGGTTTTTTTTTTTGTTAAAAGTAAAAAATGTTCCATTTAAAATTCTTAATCTTAATCAGCTGACTGGTGTTTCCAAACAGACCGACAAATGGTTAGAGTTTTTAGATCAATTTAAAAACAGACCAATTAAAAGCTTTAGTCTGAGTCTGGTCTGCATCTTAGTTCATAAGCCAAAGCCGCGGACATACAAATATATTTTATATAGAAGCCGCGGACATACAAATATATTTTATAGAGAGATTGTTGCGGAGACCAATTATCTGTGAATTACCTGGAATACTCCTTTAAGCTCACTGGCCCTTTAGAATAAGAATGACATATAGACACTGGAACCAACACATAACCAATCAACTTTAGGCTTGTACCTACCTTGCAGCTTAGTTTTGGGAAGGTCTGTAAGACCCTTGTAACTTCCAATGTAGGCTAACATCCCTGCACTGGTGAATGAGAACTCCTCTTTCTTTCCAGTGTTCAGCTGGTTGGCTAGGTACTTTCCCTGTCTCTCTGCTACCTGTGTGTGTATATGTATAAAGAACATATGGTTTAGTTTAAACTCATTTATTTTACATTGATTATGAAACAAGTTATTCTATCTTCTATTAATCACACTCAGTGACTGCTTCCTGGGTTGAAAACTAGTACTTGCGCTGAATGTGGATTTGGGGAATCTGCAGACAAATCTCACCCTTGGTGGGATTCGAACATGCAGTCACCTAATCTGGAGTCAGACACTAGCTCTAGACTCCACATAGACCACCGTGGCCGTTCTTCCAGATTGGGTTTTAACTACCTGGTATATCTATTTAAGGAATTTAAAGAAAATTCATTCTATGCTTGTACATTTTTTCTTCCATTTTTGCCAATGACCATTCCACAGCGGCAACCCCTCTAGATCTCCTTTTTTTAAGTTGTTCATGATGTCTTTTTGAAATTGATCAAATTAAAAACTGATGACTTTGTTCTTTTTCCCTCTATACTTGTTGGCTGGTGGGAAGGCTGAGTTTTCTTAAAATGGCTAATACAGCATAACTCACTTTTTTCTTATCAAATAAATATATAATCAACTAATCTATAAACATATAATCAACTAATCTATAAACAAAGTCATCTTTTTCCAGAATACATATACAGGTCATCATTGATTCTGTAATATATTGCTATTAATTCAATAAAGGTATTTAGTTAAAGTAACTTAAAGTTTCTTCTGGAATATCAATGAAAGAAAACAAGATCACCTGAGCAGTACATGGCAGTGGATATTTCTCTATATCAGCACAGTCCCCTATGGCATAACTGTTACCACTTGGATCTCCTAGCACATTCAAGTAACGATCTGTTAAAATCTGTAATGTAAATGCAAGTGCAATCAAACATTTGTTAATTTAAAACTTGATGATGAAGAAACTTTAAAGCTGACAAACAACAAAATAGACAAGAAGGAATATTTGAATGCCACCCAACATGAAAAATATTTAAATACATGCATTGCAGGGTTGGTCTGAATTTGAATGAGCCAGTTTAAGGGCAGAAATGGAAATATATATATTACTGCCCACACAGCCTAGCCCCGAGTTGAGCACAAATGATAATTTATACAAGTAATCCATACCATTTCCTCGACAAGTTTTTGTTATCAATATCCTTTAGTGACAAAAAAGTCTCTCTGTAAACTTGGACTACCCTTAGAATGCACAGATGTGCAAGCTGATCTGGATCTACTCTGCTGAACATTGGATTTCATTTGTATCCTGGTGTGATGGGGTTGAAGCTTTTTCTGAAAATGATTATCATTCCAAGATAAAGGACCCAAGATTATAACACTGAGAATAGAGACCAATTACAAATCTCAAGCATATGAATGGCTGAACCATTTCAGCCAATCAGATGCCTGAGATTTCAGACAGGTCTCCAATTTTTGTTTAACAATCTTTGGTCCAGTTTATAAAAACAATAATGAGGTACCTGACCACGCTCAGTTTTGGGTATATCAAGTTGCTTCACAAAGTCCCTGGGAGCCAGTCCAGTGCTCCACACGACAAGGCCGCACGGTATGACATCCCCACTTTTCAGTTTAACATGGTCCTCATGAACAGCTGTAAGGCATAATCATGAAGCATGAATGCTGATTTCTTTTCAGTTAATTACTTAAATCAAAATTTTAAATATGGTGTGGCAAAGTTCTACTTTACATCTATGTCCATTTGTACCCTGCTGAAATTACCAGTTATATGATTCTTTAAAAGTACTTGAAGTTAAACTGAAAAACTCAGGACCGATAATTATTCAGGCTCAATTCAATTTCAGCATTAACATTTGATTATACTATAAAAAATAAAACATTTTAAACTGAAAATGTGACATAACTGATATCAATAACATCTGTAGAACAGACAGTTATTTCTTATTTATGAAAGCTGTTACATGTAATGTTCTAATAATACCCCTTTGTAAATCAAATTTAATTAAAGGTATTTTCACTGAGCACAGAATTGAGATGCGCATGAAGAAAATTTTTTTATTCATGGGCCATGGTCTGAACTGAGAGTCAGCTTATTATTATGACACATTAACCATTTACTCCATATACACTCAACATGGTCAACCAAAGTTCTAATTGGTCACTTTTTGTCCGTATTGTTTTATTAGAAAGACATTGAATTCACTCTTTATTTATGATCATATGCCAACAACAGCATTCAACTTAAGCTTTAATCTTGTAATAATTGACTTTGGAACAGTTTGGCAAGAGTTATCCTTAATTTTGCTAAAAATGCATTTCTTGCATAAAAAGGTCATGCAAACAGAAATTTGCTCTTAATTTCTTGTTTTGCTTTAATAGGACCCCTCATTAGTAGGAAAAACATAAACACTTATTAATCAACAGCACATTTGTTGAAATAAATTCCCTTCAAATTATCCAATTTTAAAATTACCTCCCTTTTAATTAAAGACTGTTCTAATTTTGGCCCTGTGGTGTAAGTAAATGGTTTTGGATTAATTTAAGAAAACAATCAATAAAGATTAAAAAGACATTAGAGAATTAATTTCAAGACAAAAAGTTCTTTCCACAACCTCTCTTGACCTAGGGAAGAAACGAAACTAGCATAGATTGTAAACAAATACAATTGATGACCAATTAGAACTTTTGGTGAGTGTATATGCCATTTTGCGACCAATGTAGATCCAGATCAGTCGGCACATCAGTGCTATCTGATCAGGATCTGCACTGGTAGCTTTTTGGTCAGAAATATCCTAATAAATAAAAAAACCAACAGTGCAGATCCTAATCAGATGGCAAGGATGTGCTAGCTGATCTGGATCTACACTGTTCACCCATGTAATAAAGGCCTGTATATGGAGGAAATGGTTAATACCTGTGACAAGATCTTGCTTCAGTGTAAATCCCTTCCTTGACTGGATCTTTTTTTCGGCATATTTTCTCAGCCGTTCATCAAAAGATGAAAGAATCTGATTGGATTCCACCAGTGTAACCCTCACATCATCCTTCTTTGCCTTGAACAATCTACTCACATCCTGCAATTTATTATATTTGTACTACTGTAAGTGCTTTAATTTTTGTGGAAATAACATTTTATGGTTAATGATAAAATAGTTCTTTCATGGGTAATTGAATTTGTAGGTTTAATTGCTTAAAATCACATTTGTTTACAATATTTGATTTTAACATATTGTTAACTGGCCCCAATTGTAGATCTTAAGCACATGTATTATCCCCTACACCTAGCAAATCTGGCTCTTAAGATCGACCAACTTATATGAATATTATATTTACAGGCCACCTAGCAGGCCTGAACAAAAATAAAGGTTTTTATAAAGGCTCTAATCTATTGAAATAAAGGCCATTTAGGGTAAACCATAAAAAAAGAGTAAATAAAGGCAATTTATGTCGAATTTCTTGTTGAAAAAAAAAAGAAACATATTAAGTTATTTAAGAAAAAAAGTTGATTTATACAAGGCAACCCACACTCTAAAAAAACAATTTCAGAAATAGGCATAATTGATATTATTTTCATACTGCCTGAATGATACATTTATGATTGATACAAAAGCAGTATCTTAATAACAACACTTAAAAGGGGGGGGGGAAGAAGTATGTACAGTAGTGCAAATATTATTAACATTGGCATGGCAAGCAGTCTGAACAAAAATATAGGTTTTCAGTGAAAATTACAGGCTATTTGGCCATTTTAAAGGTTTTTCCAGACGATTTAAAGGTTTTTAAAGGTTTTAAAGGTTTCACCAGGAGGCCTGTATTTATTAATGCGGTCTTACTCTCATTTGTTACCTGTTCTACAAAGTCATACACTTCTGCTCCAAACTCGACCCCTGTTGGTCCCCCGCCTACAATGACAATGTGCAACAGCCGACAGCTCTCCTCGGGACTTGATGAGGGTTGAGTGGCCAACTCAAAGTTACTGAGAATCTTGTTGCGTATTTTTCTGGCATCTGCAACTTCCTGGTTATGGAAGAGATGAAGTTCATTGAACTTCAAGTCAATATATGACAATTTATCCTAACTAGACAGCAACAGTTAATTAATACAGACCACATGTATACCCACTTGTTTATGCAATTTAGTCCGGGCTTACAGTGCAAATCAAGTGGTTTCTGCAAAATATCCCTATGGAAATCAGGTATTTTAATTAGTTAAAAAGTCAAAAGGTATAAAATGTAGCCAACAAGAAAATTCTCAGCTTCTGGAACATATCTAGTCAGAAAGTATGAAAAACATAACTGTACATCATTTACTGACATCTGTGGCATCTGATCACCATATACACTGTTCGTTTTTAGCTTGATAAGGTTATTTCTGGCAAAGAAACTTTATTTAAACATTTTAAATACACATGTAATACATCAACTTGGGCCCAACATCGTAAAACTGAGATTGGAGACAAGTCTCAAATCTCAAGCATCTGATTGACTGAAATGGCAACCAGTGGCTTTTTCAGCCAATCAGATGCTTGAGATTTGAGACTGGTCTCCAGTTTTCGTTTTATGATCTTGAGACTTTTCTTACCTTCAGGAAGAAAGCATGTTCGGTAACTCCTGGGGTTCCAAATGTATTACTCAGGGATCCTACACCAATGACCAATTTGTCGTATTCCAAATCATAACGAGAATCAGGCTTCAAAACACTCTCGACATGAACAACTTGCTTGTTAAAGTCAATACCAACAGCCCTTGACAAATGGAAGTGTTCGACCTGCCGGAACCCAGTGTTGCGTATTGGTTCTATAATTGACCTGAAACAAAGTGAATACCTAATTTAAATGCAATTTTTATTATTCAAACAACTGTCTAGTGAATATCTCTCGCAGATAAACCATTCAAAACTTACAAGCTCATATGCACTGTAATTAACACACTAAATAAGGCAGAAATAGACTCTGACCAAGAATTAAAACTAGAATGACATTGTTAAAAATTTCATTCAATAGAACAATGATAACAAAAATGAACATGGAGGTTTCTACTTCAAATATGCTAAGTTTTTATATATTAAATAATTCATTATGTCTATAAAATTGAGAAAAAAACATCACCTAAACCCTGAACATTGTATTATGTATATAAACTTAAATGTCTTTGTATCTGATCAACATGGTTCTACTTGCAGTTAAAATCCTCATTAAATGACTGAAAATATCTACATGTATCAGCCCATCAAAAATATGTTTGCCAATTACCTAAAATGCAAAACAAATACCTGAATTCCAGAGTTCCAACCGTAGTGCTGCATAGCAAGGGTGTAAACAGGAAGTGGTTTCTCGGGCTGACAACAACAACATCATACAAAGTTTTGTTCACTTTCTTCAAAACACTGTAACTTCCCCACCCAGTTCCGAGAATAACTAATCTCTTCCGCCCAGTAGACACAGAAACATGTCTCACAATTGTGCATGACAACGTCTTTCTTAAAAGTATTTGTCCAGAAGTAAATTTCCCCATTTTCAGTAGGTATTTGGCCACAATCTTCATTTATATTTGTAACAGTTTATTTTCTGTTGTAAATTGATGCCACAATTACATCAGAAAATAACATCCACATCAATATTTAACTGTTCTTCATAATCTGTTAAAAAGAGGAAACTAAGCTGTAACACTAGCAAATATTGCATTTTCATCAGTTCATGGAATACAAATTGAACTTTGATTACAGTCTTCTTTATAACATTAATGATTATTTTTGTGCATGATTTTTATATCTGTGGTTTTTAATTTTCTTAATTAAAGATGATTAACCATCATCTATTTGTGAAATAATAGCAAATAATGCATATTCATTTCATGTAGTTCATAACAATAATTACACTACAAAATTCTGTGATTGTTTTGTTTTAATGATCTGCAATAATATTTATATTATTGAATGATTTTAATGAAGAACGTTTGTAAAGCATTGAAAATCTTCTGGGTTTTTTTTTTTCATAATATAGTTTAAGTAATATTCACTTGTTATTCTTCACTTTCCTTTTGGAGTCTGGGGCATTGGTGTTTTCTCCTTTGTAAAATTCTTTCAACAGATTTATGGCCCTTTCTGCCATGATCCCCTCTACACATTCAAACTGCGGCCCAAGCTGCGACAGGTGGTCCGTGTGTACATCCAGTACTGATCCACAACCACCAAACCTGTCATTTTTACACCCATACACTACTTTTCCAATACCCACATTTCTCAAAGCAGCAGCACACATAATGCAAGGCTCAACTGTCACATACAGTGTGCAGTTTTCAAACACATTTTTCCAACATTTGTCATTTTCTCTACACCATGTGATAACTTTATCGATGGCGACTATTTCAGCATGTCGAGTAGCATTCTTTGTTTCATTGACCTCATTTCTTCCAGTTGATAAAATATTGTCTTGATAAACCATGATACACCCAACTGGGACTTCATTGTTTTTCAGAGCATTTTCGGCATATTCGAACGTCTTGGCCATCCAGGTTTCAACAGAAATGGACTCCATTTTATTATATTATCTATAAATGTTCAATGATGCTGAAAATGAAAAATGATGATGGTAATGATTATAAATGTAATGAATGACGGAAAATGATTGAACACAATTTGCTGCTGTACATATGGCTAAGTACAACATTTAACCCTATCCTCCATATACAGGCATGTAATTGCATAAACATATCACATTGTGCGAACAGGGTACATCAAGATCAGCTGGCACATCATTCTGTTCCGTCTGTACTGGATATGCACTGGTCACATCTTGGTCAGAAATGACCTAATGAATCTAAAAGCGAACAGCATAGAGCCTGATTAGATGACATGAATGTGCTTGCTGATCTGGATCTACACTGTTCACCCTTGCAATAAAGGTGTAATGATCATAGAGTAAATGGGTAACATTGATTCTGTATCAAGTTTTGCTCAATCACAAACAAGTCTTGCATCCAATGTGCCTATATATAAAATGATGAGGGCAATAAAACATGTGATTGGATTGGGGTTCAAGTTTATCCTTCATTCCCTAGATGCAACTTTTATGATATGGGTGAACTGTGTAGATCCAGATCATCCAGCAAATTTTATTTTACCAACCTTAACACTTTCCTCCATATACACACCTTTACGGCATGTGCGAACAGTGTAGATCCAGATCAGCTGGCACATCTATGCCGTCTGAACAGGATCTGCACTGTTCCCTTTTTGAATTATTAGGTTATTTGTGACCAAAAAGCAAAAAGTGCAGATCCTGATCAGATGGCACACATGTGCTGGCTGATCTGGATCTACACTGGTTGCACATGCGTAAAAAGGCATATATATGGAGTAAAGGGTAAAACTGTTTTTTCTATGAGAGAATTGTTTCAAAATATATTCCTGAGATGACTGGTCTTTGGATTTACAAGTAAGTAAATTTTCATTTTGTTTAGATCCATTTTGCCTTCCATAGAAAGTGATGGTCTTTTTTGTCAGGGATTTTGATGCAAGCAAATTATATTTTTCCACTTATGACCCCACCAGATCCTGAGCTTGGGATCATTTTGGTGCAGGAGAATTTAGGAAAAGTGGTCAAACTTTGCAAGATTAAAGATAAATTTTGTGTCTATTGCATTTTTAAAGATGGAGTCAATACTTATTTGACCCTTGGAAATACATTAAAACACTTAAAGGCGTTCGCTACAGCTTTTTTTAACGAGTATTAAACTACTGTACCGCCGTCTAAATGCAATGTGTAAAACACAGTTCACGGTCCAATCTGGGTTTTATACATTGTGCCTAAATGCATAATTCTCACAACGAAATTTTCGTCAAAAATCTTTTTACGCGCGAATAAAGTGAAACATTTGTGTTTTGAAGTAATATTAAACATATTCCAAAAGAAATTTGACAGTTAAAACTAATTTTTTTTTCTTTATTAACATAATTATTCGATACATCAAATTAATATCAAATAGCGATCCGGGCAACTATATATAAAGTGTAGGTCCATTCGGACATCAGACATCCCAAAAGTTGCCAGACCGAAGGACCTGTCTGGTAAAATTTGTGCCGGTCAGACTAGATTTCTTATGTTATCAGACCAAATGTCAGACAAAAATTTGAACTCCTTATACTTGCAAATAGCCTTATAACATGTTTCGGTCTGACAGAATTTGTTTCGGTCAGACAGATTTTCACATCTCATCTGACCAAATGTCTGACACATATTTTCAACTTTCAGGAAGTCTGGGACATAGCTCTTTTCAGATACGTATGAGGAACTTTTGGTTAAATTTTAGCTTAGGTTTTAAATTCGCACACTGGCCCGAGCGCGAAATACGCGAAAATTAAGCCATCGCTAAATAAAATGATACCACAGTAATTATTAATAATGTACACTATATACCTTTAAGTCTTTTTGTGTATACATTAGTACCCCCCCCCCCCCTTTTTTGAAATTGCCATTTTGGAAAAATTAACATGGTAACCTACATTTTTCTTTTTTATTTTATGTTTGTTATAAATTGGTGAATATATTGGTAGATTTTGGTGAAATTCTATTATGTTAAATTTTAGTAAACTTAAAAACATCCCTTAGAATAAAAAGATTTGATGATAAATCCTTTATCGTAAATTAGGTAATACTTCATGTTTATATGTGTTAGCGACTGCCTTTAAAGCAATTTTATAAGTATTACAATTTAACAAACACAAGATATGACTTCTGACGATCTGATTATGACCCCTTGAAAATTTTCAAAAGCTATTGAAATCCCTGTACCGTGATAATACAGAGTTGCTTCCCTTGCAGTAGTAAAGTAGGTCATCAGACTCCAGGGTGTTGCAAAACATGAGTGAACACTGTTAGCAACTGCTGATTTTCTGATGATAAATCTAAAGTTAATACTTAAAATTACAACGCTGAAAAATAAGTAAACTTGTAGGCTCATACATTTTGTATTTCTACTGAGGGAAATCTGAAAAGCACTGCGATAAATTATAGCGAGTACCTGGCTACAGCATGATTCACAGTTTGATTTAGCGACATAACTCTGTAAACTGTGACCTTGATCTACTATAGAATTTGGCGAAAACCACACTTATGTATATATAAGCAATATATCCAATAATAGGAGACATTTCTGATCTAGCTGGCAAATTATACGAACGTTGATTGTTATTGTTTACATCCAAATATTTACGCGCATGCGCAGTACCTGGTTGGCAAAATATTGTTTCCGGAACCGTTAGGTAAACCAAACAATGACTACTCTCGACAAGAATTCTCCTCATTCAGAGCGAAATAGTAGTTTTAATTGAAGATAAAGCTATAAAGGAACAAAAATGTTGTATGTTTTATGAAAAATAGCTAAATAAATTATTAAAATAAAACCTGATTTTTTTAACTTATTATTTGGATAAAAGGTGTTAACTATAGAATATTTCAGATTAAGCGGAAAAAAAAAACAATATGTTATATGCGAAACGTAATATAACAAAAAATATTACAATACATTTAAGAAACATAAATCAGGAGGCAATTGGCATTTTAACGGCAATTGATTGTTTCTTATAAATGGATGGTAAGATGTAGCATCTCGCCAAAAACCATCGTTGGAGTCGTTTTTTCAACTTGAAGATATACTTTTCAATTACTGAAAACCTGAATTTATAGTTAAAATTTCCGTTAAAGTGCAAAATGTATCAATTATTTGAACATAATTTTAATTTGTGTAATGATTTTTTTACTGCACAGTCGCACATTTCCTGTTTATTACGAGATAACGCGGCGACCGTCGTGGTGATCGAGTGACATTTGCCTCTGGCACAATTATACTCTTATAATACACGTGTCGTAAACTAAACAGGGGCATCCATGTAACATTTTCTGCATGCATGATCCGTGTTCATTCTTAAATTTTAAAAACAAGTCTGCCGAAAGTAAAAATAAAAAAAAACCGCTAAAATATTCCATAAATCATTTTTTAAAACAAGTTATTTAACAATTTCTAACGAACACAACAATCATCATCATCATTTTTATTTATTATAAGTCATAGTTATAGTTCACAGCAGCAACAAGACATTAAAAACAACAACAGCAACAACCACAACATCCTCATCATTAAAGTATTCATACAAATCTCCGGATTTACAATGAAGAAGTTTTGACAGGCGAGACAAATGTACTAGTATTTTATACCAAAGACCTATTATATCAATAGTGTAATATATAGGTCTTTGTTTATACTAAAATTGAGACCTTAAATGATAATCATCCACTCATTATCCAGTCTTAATTGGATAATTAGAAAAAATGTTGTATTTTAAACGCATTGATTTTAATTGTCTTCAATCAGTATGTGAACTATCTTTTTGAAGTGTACTTAAACTGCCAACAAACATAAGCTCGATATTTATCATTAAAATAAACAAGTTATAAGTTTAAAAATATTGTTGAACATATTATGTTTTTAAAGTAGGGGTCGAAATGTCCAACCAGGTAGGGGTCTAAGTGTCTTCAAATCAGGGGTCGAAATGGCAACGGGTCTCAGGAAATAAGTAGGGGTGGAAATGGTAAGGGGTCGAGATGTCCGGATACCGGTGAGACATACCCTTCTCATCACAATTTGCCACTTTTTCAGTCTCTTTTGATCCTTTAGAAACCGAAAGAACGAAATATCTGATCCCTTCTCGTACCTTTTTGTACATCCTGGAGCGCAATAGCCCAACTATTTGTGCGCATTAGAAGAGCTTTTCTATATATATGATTGTCGCTCTTCGCGCACAACCCAGTTACTATTCAAATCAATGCGGAAAATTTTCCTTCTATGTTTATATGCTAGCGATCAGAATTTGAATCGCAACATTGGCGACTTTGACGGCTCCACAAAGCATCTTAAACCATATGTATCGTTAAAAAATTTACATACCTGAAAAGCAACATTCAAGTAGAATCATTATATGTAATCCTTCATAAATAACGGTTTCGTTTTTTATGCAAAACTCATTTAAACCGTACACCCTGGTCAACAGATTTCGATTACATCGCTTAAAGTTTACCGACTCACGTTTATCAATAAACTTCACCTTACCAGCTTGAAATAGGTACTGCGGAAATTCTTGCTACGGTAAATACAAAGCAACTTATAAAATAAAGGTTTGATGAATAAAAGAAAGTAATCTGCAAATAATTAACAAGGTAATATACACAACATTATTAAAGGTGCGATTGAAACTTAATATAGCGGGGCGGGTATCTAAATAGATGAAAAAATAACTTTGATAACCATCGAACATGACAAATAAGAAAATAAGAGTACGTTACGAGTTTTTCGAAGCGTACAGCCTCCCACATTGTAAAATTATGTTTGAATAAAAAAAAACGTTTTCATTGGTTATCTGGATTTCGTATCAACATGTAAACTGCATATAACGTGGTAGGTTTAACAAGTTATTTTGTGGAATATTCGTCATTTTATTGTTACTTTCATCATAATGTATTGTTATAAACACACTTGAACATACCAGTGTTAGAATTTTCATGTGGGAGTGAAAAATAACAGAATTTAAATCGGGTCGATTTCCACCACAGTTTTGATCGTAACTGCTTGAGACGTAAAGAACAGGCAACGAAAATGTCCGTATGATAATGGGTCTGTTCTTGCAGTCGAATTATTGAGACTAGGAGCGCAACAGCTGAGGGGCATGTCTTTCTTTGTTTATTTATGCAAATATTTGCGCTCTGATTACACTACATAAAACGCTATTTTTGCCAACCAGCCGGTGCACAGGTAATTTCAGCAAGTGCGCGTGACGTCACTCGTCAACGTTCGTATAGGCAAGGAATATTGTTTGGATACCCAGCCAATTCTTGCCCTTAGAAGCTCAATGGGCAATTCACTCTGCTGACATAGCCAATGTGACAGTTTTGGGTCCGAATTGAATTTGGTGACCAGGACTGGAACCTTTGACATTACCGTGTCTACACTACAAAATGTGCTACCGAGGCGGCTGGTACGAAATCTACTACACAGACATTTAGTTACGATAAATTACGGGTACGAATAGTTTTTCTCTATATGCATATAATTTACTGCAAATAAGTAGTTATCAATGTATTGTATCATGCGAAAATAATTACACAATCAAATAATCTTTTTCTTCAATCGTTCAATCTCCATGTATGGCCCAGCTCCACTAAGAAATATTTCATCAGCGACAACTCGGTTTTGTTGTTGTTGTTGTTTTCGCCCTCAATCGGCGACGTGTGTAAGTCACAGCTCGTGAAGTTTTATACGCGCAGCCAACACAGCACGATCTATTTCTTAAAATATATTTTCCGTTCTAATTAAAATTTTAATGTTTTCATACAGATTAGATGTCTTATTTTCTACTAAAATTATTTTTAAGACAACAGGTGCCTAAAACGCGCACTACTACAAGCACTTGTCAAGATGGTGCTCATTTACTTCCTAATTAATTTGGTAGAAACGAACAATAAACATCTTTTTACCACCCTTTAAGTTGTTTATAAATAAGAAAAGTAACAGTGAAATATTTTTATCACGATCCTCTAAAACGAGATCTCAGTGGATACCCAAAGTGTACCGGGACAGAAATGGTGTGGTTAAGTCAAGGGCCATAACTAACTGAAACAAGAACGGTCACTTGTTGCGTTGCTTATATTATGTGCATCTCTACAAATGATATAAGTTAGAATTTGCATATAGTTTTGTTAAGTCTAGCAAGTTGTTGCCGGTAGTAAATCGATTCCAAAATGCTATATGAGCATAATGAAAGTTCCAGAACTATGTAGAAATTAAATGTGCCATAACTCTGAGCAAAATAAACAACAAAAACATTTAGCCGGAATATGCCTGCAATATACAAATCGTTTCAATTTCTGTTGTTAGTGAAGCTATCTACAATGACGGTCTAAATTCAGTCCGTAAATTCAGTATTAAGTATTTTTGAGGAAGCATGGTTTTGCCAAGTCGGGGTGGGGGGGGGGGGGGGGCATACCTGTTTCTATTTATTTTAAATTTCGCCAGTTTTCAATAAAATACATTCTAAATGTATATTTGAATATAACTTTTTTCTTTTGCATCATGTCACTCGAAAATTGTCAGCCTCTTAAACATTTACTGTGTCTTGATGAGTATACCCGGGGATTAATTAGAGCTTTTGTCGTACTCTCCATGATTCGGTGTTTATTATATATCGAAGAATAACAAAAAAAACAACATGTTTTCCTTGATAAAGTAAATGACAGCTAATGATATGCAAAAAAAACAACAACGCCTAGTGTCATAACTGAAATTAACACGCACATGTTTATATGACAAGTGCTGCCACTTTGTCCGTTGCAGTATGGGTAGGCGGTGAAATATTTAATCAAGAATTGAAGATTTAAAATAACTTTTCATAATACAAATAATTTAAATTAAATTCAGAAGGGAATATTTAAGTATATTTAAATATTGTGAGCATGGAAGTGATGATGTGATTGTTATTAACAACAATTCGTAGAATTGAATTTGACCGGGGAAAAACTTTGAGCGGTTCGTCTGCTGAAGAGCTGCCTGGGAAATTCTCGGTAAGTGAAATTTGTTTATGGAAATAGATAAACAACTGTATGCAACATTTAGAACTAAAGATTTAATTCCGAAAGAACTGTTTATACGTATTTTGTTGGCCTTTTGCAGATTAGTGTTCTTTTGCAAGGCTTAAATGCGCAAAAAACACGAACACCGATGGAAATTCAAACCCGGCGCCATTACGAATTTTCCCGGGCAACAAATAAGCCCTGTTGCCGATATAAAAATGCAATAGATATTGACAATTAAAATGTGGTAGTGGCTTAAGAGCTGTCAGGGGCGGCTCCAGAGGGGGATCAGTGTTGCTCGAACCCCCATTTTGGCAGCAAAATTTAATTTTCATGGTGATTTTGGCCAGAGAATCGGAAATTATCATTAAACTGCCATAGGACGCCCCAAATAAAACCCCTTTCTTAAATTTTTGCATCCAACCAAGGCAGTATAACTTTCACTGTCCCAACTTCTGAATATCAAGGGCCCAAAACGAGCAAGTCGGTATAGACTGTGTTCCGAAGAGTCGGGTGACGGCAATGCCCGACTCTGACTCCAGAAATGTTTTTTTTTTATTATTGATAAAATATCATTGTACAAATATAAGTATTCATCGATCGGGAGTAATTTCTTTGTCTCTCCGTCCGTCCGTACGTCGGCTCTAAATATGTCCTGCAAAACAATCGCGGCCCCATACATCTGCAACAAGCAGCTGTTATTAATCCAACTAGGAGGCCTATATTTTCAGCTGAAATTTGTTTTAACTGTTGTAGTCTCATTTCATTGCATGGCGATGAATGTATGCGCAAAAGGCGAACATGATTTTCGCCTGGGCATAAATTCACGCAGATGTACCCTTCTCATAATACCTATAAGAGCATTGGCCCAAGATAATAAAACAAATAGTGAATACCAGTCTTAAATCTCAAGCATCTGACAGGCTGAAATGGAGACTTGTCAGATTATTGAGATTTGAGACTAGTCTCCAGTGTCAGTTTTATTATCTTAGTCCTAGCTACATTTTGATAGGGTTTAAATTTGCTCATTTATCATCGCTTTTTATCACAATGTCGCATTTCATTTTTCAGTTATTAGCAAGGGTGATTAAAACCTTTGTTTATCTGGTAAAAGGATTTTAAAGAACAGTATCCAACAATCTTAACAAGTGCAGCCACCATGGAAGACCCGTGAACTGCTGCGCAGTGTATTTAGATTGCGTCACTAAGAGATGTCGGAGGCATCGAACCCGCGACCACAAGATGCTCTCAGAATTTGGACCAGACAATAATCAGCCCTGTGTTATTTTGTTATTTTAGAAAGAAGAGCTGCGGCTGATTTATTTTCTCTACGCGTTGACGTTTCGGACCCTAGATGGTGCGATACCTGTATGTGGCGTTCTTCTGAGTTTGCTTCACGATAAACATTTTTCCAGCTTTTTTTGGTTAGTAATTTAACATGAAACAAATTAAAAGTTTATTAGATACACTGTGAGCTTTTATTATAGGGTTATACCCAGTAGTTTTATCCGCATTTCATTTCGTTTCGTGGCGATGATGCACGCACAAAAGGCAAACATGATTTTCGCGCGGGAATAAATTCACGCAGATGTACTACATTGTATTATCATAATACATATGATGAAATGGACCAAAGATAATAAATCTCAAATGAAGACCAGTCTCAAATCTCAAGCATCTTATTGGCTAAAATGAAGACTTGTCAGATGCTTGACATGAGAGACTGGTCTCCTGTTTCAGTTTTATTATCATGGGCCCTGGTTACATTTTGACTGGGTTAAATTCACACTGGCGCTTGACCAGCCGCCCCACCCCCTGCCAACCCTTACTAATACGCCCTTTCTTTTGTAAAAATGGTGTCATGTCACTAATACTATTCCATTCTATCAAAATATGCGAAAATACACCGTCAAAATCGTATATAATTGAATAATGGTCAGGAACGGCTCCAGACCCTACCCCGTTCGAGCGGCTGTTTTTCCTACAATACGGCGGGTTCCAGCCCGACAGCTGTTTGGTTCAACGCAACAGGGTCTGATCTAACAGTAAATGTCAAAAAGTCTCACCAAAAGCTCGAAATACACGTAATATTCAACAGAAAACGGCCTCCGAAATGCAGGTTATTTTTTCATAGATTCTTCTACACACAAAAGGCCAACATGATTTTCACGCGGGAATACATTCACGCAGATGTAGCTATTATCATTATACCTATGACCACACTAGTTGACCCAAGATAATAAATCTAAGAATGAAGACCAGTCTCAAATCTCAAGCGTCTGATTGGCTGAAATAAAAAGGTCTCCAATTGCAGTTTTTTAACATGGGCCATGGGCGCGCATTTATAATTGATTTTGTCACAATGTCGGATTTCAACAATTTTTCAGTCTCAGATTATGAACCAGACATATTTATATAATCAGGCCTGTGTTATTTGTTATTTCAGAAAGAGTTGCTGCGGCCGATCTCTCCTGGCATTTACGTCTCGGACCCTAGATGGTGGATACCTGTGTGCGACGGTCTACTCTTCCTTAGCTTGCCTCACGATAATCATTTTCCAACTCTCATTTAGGTAAGTTATTTGAATGCCAAAGCAGTAGTAGTTATATTATGCAATTTGATGATAAGTTTATACCCAGTGTTTTTATCCGTGTTATATGAACATGTAGCAACTACCATTGATTTTCCAATGTTTATTTATTTCTGTCCTAAATTAGTATAGATTTTTTCACCAAACAGGGCGGATTGCGGTATCTCTTAGTTTTCAAAATCAGTATTACACTTTAGAAGAAGCAGTGTTTGAAGAATAGGTAAATACTCATGCATTTCCACAGAATTCCGTTAGGTCCATCGCCATTATGAAATCACGGAACTACGATGACGAAAACACGAGAGGACGATGACGCGAAAACACCATTTTGATAATACGAAATATCGTAGCATTTTTCAAATCGTGTCTTCTCGTTTTCGACATTAGTCATCTCACCATCATATATTTAGTTATTGTTGTTACTTTTATTGATTATTGTTGATTATTTCTTTGTATACCTCGCCTCGTTAAAAAAAGTTAAGGAAACTCGTCCATTACTTTGGGTGAATTTATTCCATTATTTCACGCATGCGGCATCAAGAGGCAGTTTTCGTGTAATAACTTGAATTTGCTTTGACCTATTGACATCAAACTTATTAAGTGGGTAGTTTATAACAAGATGAAAACAAGTCAACGCGATGATACGAAGAAGAAAATGCGAAGACACGAATATACGAAGACGAGAACGCTAAAATAATGATCGTAAAGTACGATTGCGAATACGCAAACTTACGATGACAAAACGCGAGATTATTTTGCATTATCATCATCGTGTTTTCGCGTTTTCGTCATCGTGTTTCTGCATTTTCGTCATCGTGTTTTACGAGTTTTCATGTTTTCGCGTTTGAGATAATACTATACATCATGAATGAAATATATCTTTTGCTTTCATATAAAATCACTAGTTTCAAGTTATTATTGCTATATTGCTATTTGGTATAAAATATAAGTATTTTTTAAACATCGCCTGTTATATACACTTTGTCAATGCTAAAGCGGGATTTTTGTTGCTGAGGCGAACGTCTACGGGCGGGCGGACGGGCGTCAACTTTTGGTTTCCGCTCAATAACTCGAGTTTGCTTTGGTCTATTGACACCAAACTTGGTATATGGGTAGCTTACATCAAGAGGCAGCTTGGGGTTGCTACCAGGTGTCTATGGTCAAAGTAAAGGTCACTGTTGCTTTAAATAGACATTACGTTTCCGCTCAATAACTTGAGTTTGCTTTGGCCTATTGAAACCAGACTTGGTTTATAGGTAGCTTATATCAAGAGGCAGCTTTTGATTGCTACCCAGGTGAGTATGATCAAGGTCACTGTTGCTTAAAATAGAAATTCAGTTGTCATTAAATAACTTGAGTTTGCCCTGGCCTATTGACGCCAAACTTGTTGTATGGGTAGCTTATATCAACACGCAGCCTTGGGATTGGTTCACAGATGTCTTTGATCAAGGTCAAGGTCACTGTTGCTTAAAATATAAATTCAGTTTTTACACAATAACTTGAGCTTATTCTGGCCAATTGATGCCAAGCTTGGTGTTTTGGTAGCTTATATCAACAGGCAGCTTTGGACTTGCTACCAAGGTGTCTGTGATCAAGGTCAAGGTCATGGTTGCTAAAAATAGAAATTCAGTTTTGTGTAATATCTTGAATTTGCTTTGACCTATTGACACCAAACTTAGTAAGTGGGTAGCTTATAACAAGACGCTACCCGAGATCGCTACTCAGGGTTCTAGGGTCAAGGTCATGGTTGCTAAAATAGAAATTCAGTTTCTGCGTAATAACTTGAGTTTGCTTTGACCTATTGACACCAAACTTGGTGTGGTGTAGCCTATATCCTGATGCAACACTAGATTCTACTCAGATGTCAATACTCGGTCGTTAAAAACCTGGGTTTGTCGTATTGCGACGCTTCTTGTTTTTACTTATGTTATAAGATTAATATATTTATCAACAGATGTGAACAAGTGCCCATAATCTAAGCAGGATGGCATAACTGGGAAGACTCGCTGCAGGATTGGCAAGACCATCAGAAGTCCTGTGAGTTAATAATCTTTCATAAGATATCATATGAAAATATTCCGACATTAAGCTTAGTCATCTGCCAATCTTCTGCTAACTTTTTGTAAATTAACATCGAAGTGTGAAGTGGGAAGGCATACATGTAAAGACTTGCACTCGTCCATACGTCTATCCGTCCGTCCGTACATCCACAAAATCTTGTGGCATTAACTATCCGGCGGATTTCTTTCAAACTTGCACAGATGATCAAGCAGGAAGTGTAGATAATCGGAAAGAAAAGATGTTTTTCTTTTTAATGGTTTTTAATGAACAACGTGTAGATCTACCAATTTGGAGAATAATAAATATTAATAAAAATAACACATTGTGTGGATATAAAGTTTTATTTCTACGTGAATATCAAGTTAATAATATCAAAACTATTCCCGAATGTCATTGTTCTCGTGGCAACTCTAGATCTAGTAGAAGACTGAGCGATCTCTTCGAAAAAGTGCAAAATTAAGCACACTTCTGAAATTTATTCAGTATAACGCCAATCTAACACAGAACTAGAAACGCCAGAAATAATGAATGCACGATAAGGCCAACTATATCACTGAACTAGAAACAGAACAAGCAATGTACTCACTATAAGGCTAATCTATATCACTGAACTAGAAACAGAACAAACAATGTACTCACTATAAGGCCAACCTATATCACTGAACTAGAAACAGAACAAACAATGTACTCACTATAAGGCCAATCTATATCACTGAACTAGAAACAGAATAAACACTGTACTCACTATAAGGCCAATCTATTGCCCAGAACTAGAACTAGTCAACCGAGAGCTCAAAGCAAGAATCACCACTAAAATGTATTCACTATACGACTGAGAGAAAGCATTACTAAAACATGTAAAATGTATTTACTATAGGGCCAATAGGTTTGATACAGTTGTACTTTTACATTCTTCATTGTTAGAACATTATTGATGTTTAACGGCATTTTTATACAATCTCTACTTAACAACATTTACAGTGTCTGTAGTATTCTACAGTGTTTGAAGTATACATGTATACATAAAATTATTCACGTTTTACATGTATGTGAAGATAGCTGTGTGGAAAGTCTGTAAAGGTACGATATTAAAGGCTGTTATTTTATACTGTGCAGAGTTTTATCCTTCACTTTCTGAAAACTTACTGTATCTTCAGCGTCTATTTTATTTTCTTAAGTGTCCGGAAACTTGTGGTATTTACGGCGTTAATTTTATATTTTGTTTTCTTCATTGTCTTAAAAATTACGGTATTAACGGCGATTTTTTTAATATTCTAAGGTTTCTGAAAACTTGCGATATTTGCGGCGTTTAATTGATACTTGACTACTTTCTGTTTTTTAAGTTTCTACAGTCTCTCAAAAAACTTGCTGTTATTATGGCGTTTATTTCATAATCTACAGTCTCTAAAAACATGCGGTATTTACGGCGTTATTTTTTTGAATATCGGTATGTTTATTTTGCATGCTAAACTGTCTGAAAACTCACGGTTTACTCAGCGTTTATTTGATATTCTACATGTCTGATAACTTACGATATTTGCTGCGTTTATTTTCTATTCTACAATTTCTGAAACATGTATTTTACGGTATTTTCGGCGATTATTTGATATTCTACAGTGTCTGATTTCTTACGGTATTATCGGCTTTTATTTGATATTATCGGCGTTATTTTGATATTCTACATTGTCTGATAACTAACGGTATTTGCGGCGTTTATTTGATATTCTACAGTGTCTAATTTCTTACGGTATTTCGGCGTTTATTTGATATTATACAATGTCTGAAATATCTGAAAACTTGCGGTATTATCGGCGTTATTTTGATCTTCTACAATGTCTGATAACTTACAGTATTTTCGTCGTTTATTTGATATTCTAGTAAATTGTCTGATTACATTCGTTTTTTTTTTCGGCGTTTACCTGATATTCTATATTGCCTGATAACGGTATTTGCGGCGTTTATTTGATTTTCTACATTGTTTGATAACTTACGGTATTTTCGGCGTTTATTTGATATTCTACATTGTCTAATAACTTACGGTATTTGCGGCGTTTATTTGATATTCTACATTGTCTGATAACTTACGGTATTTTCGGCGTTTATTTGATATACTACATTGTCTGATAACTAACGGTATTTTCGACGTTTTTTTATGTTCTACATTGTCTGATAACTTACGGTATTTTCGGCGTTTATTTGATATTCTACATTGTCTGATAACTTACGGTATTTTCGGCGTATATTTGATATTCTACATTGTCTGATAACTAACGGTATTTGCGGCATTCATTTGATATTCTACATTGTCTGATAACTTACGGTATTTTCGGCGTTTATTTGATATTCTACATTGTCTGATAACTTACGGTATTTTCGGGGTTTATTTGATGTTCTACATTGTCTGATAACTAACGGTATTTTCGGCGTTTATTTGATATTCTACATTGTCTGATAACTTACGGTATTTTCGGCTGTTTATTATTCAACACTTTTTGATAACGTACAGTATTTGTGGCGTATATTTGATATTCTACATTGTCTGATAACTTAAATGGTATTTGCGGCATTTGATTTTTAATCTGCACTGTCTTAAAATTAGCGGTATTATCGGCGTTATTTTGATATTTTACATTGTCTGATAAAGTACGGTATTTGCGGTGTTTATTTGATATTCTACATTGTCTGATTACTTAGGTATTTGCGGCGTTTATTTGATATCCTACACTGTCTGATAACTTACGATATTTGCTGCGTTTTTTTCTATTCTACAGTGCTTGAAAACTAACGGTATTATCGGCGTGTTTTTTATTGTCTATATTGTCTGATAACTTACGGTATTTGCTACGTATATTTGATATGCGACGTATATTTGATGTTCTACATTGTCTTATTATTATAACTTAAGGTATTTTCGGCGTTTATTTGATATTCAACACTGTCTGAAAACTTACAGTATTAGCGGCGTTATTTTGATATTCTTCATTGTCTGATAACTTACGGTATTTGCTGCGTTTTTTTGATATTCTATATTGTCTGATAACTTACCGTTTTTGCGGCGTTGATTCGAAATTCTCCAGTGTCTGATTATCTACGGTATTTTCGGCGTATATTTGATATTCTATTGTGTCTGATAACGTACCTAATATTCGGCGTTTATTTGATATTCTACATTGTCTAATACTTACGGTATTTGCGGCGTTTATTTGATATTCTACAGTGTCTGATTACTTACGGTATTTTCGGCGTATATTTGATATTCTATTGTGTCTGATAACTTACGAAATATTCTGCGTTAATTTGATATTCTATATTGTCTAATACTTACGGTATTTGCGGCGATTATTTGATATCCTACATTGTCTAATACTTACGGTATTTGCGGCGTTTATTTGACATTCTTCATTGTCTGATAAATTACGTTTTTTGTTGCTTTTTTTATAATCTACACTGTGTGATGACTTCGGTAATTTCGTCGTTTATTTGATATTCTACAATGTCTGATAACTTACGGTATTTGCGGCGTTTATTTGATATTCTACAATGTCTGATAACTTACGGTATTTGCGGCGATTATTTGATATTCCACATTGTCTAATAAGTTATTAGTAATAACTAACGGGTCTTTCGTCGTTTATTTGATATTCTACAATGTCTGATAACTTACGGTATTTTCGGCGATTATTTGATATTCTACAATGTCTTAAACCTTTCGGTATTTTCGGCGTTTAATTGATATTCTACATTGTCTGATAACTTACGGTATTTCGGCGTTTGATTTTTAGTCAACACTGTCTGGAAACTTGCGGTTATATCGGCGTTTTTTTTGATATTCTACACTGTCTGATAACTAACATTATTTGAGGCGTTTATTTGATATCCACTGTCTGATATGGTATACGTTATTTTCGGCGATTTTTTATATCCTACATTGTGTGATAACTTAATTTTTTTGTCGTTTATTTGATATTCTACATTGTCTGATTACTATCCGTATTATCAACGTTTATTTTGCTATTCTACATTGTCTGGAGATTGACGGTATTTGCGGCGTTTATTTGATATTCTACACTGACTGACAACATAGGTATTTGCGGCGTTTATTTGATATTCTACATTGTCTGATATCTAACTCTTTTTTCGCGTTTCTTGGATATTCTACATTGTCTGATAACTTAGGTATTTTTTGGCATTCATTTCATATTCTACATTGTCTGACAACTTATGGTATTTGCGGTGTGTATTTGATATTCTACACCGTCTGATTGCTTACGGTATTTGCGGCGTTTATTTAATATCCTACACTGTCTGACAACTTACCGTATTTGCGGAGTTTATTTCATATTCTACAGCGTCTGTAAACTTATGGTATTATCGGCGTTATTTTGATATTCTATATTTTCAGATAAGTTACGGTATTTGCGGAGTTTATTTGATATTCTACATCGTCTGATTGCTTACGGTATTTGCGGCGTTTATTTTATAACCTACGCTGTCTGACAACTTACGGTATTTGCGGAGTTTATTGATATTCTATATTGTCTGATAACTTACGGTATTTGCGGCGAATATTTGATATCCAACACTTTCTGATAACGTACGGTATTTGCGACGTTTATTTGATATTCTAAGTTGTCTGATATCTTACGGCATTTCTGTCGTTTATTTGATATTTTACAATGTCTGATAACTTACAGTATTTTCGTCGTTTATTTGATATTCTACAATATCTGATAACTTACGGTATTTGCGGCGTATATTTGATATTCTACAGTGTCTGATAACTTACGGTATTTGCGTTTTTTTGATGTTCATTGTGTGATAACTTACGCTGTTTTCGTCGTTCATTTGATATTCTACATCGTTTGATAACTAACGGTATTTGTGGCGTTATTTTGATATTGTACATTGTCTGATAACTTACAGCATTCGCGGCGTACATTTGATATCCTACACTGTCTGACAACACTGTTTTTTCTACTGTTTTAATCTACACTGACTGATCACTTTCGGTATTTTCGGCGTTTATTTGATAATCTACACTGTCTGATATCATACCTTTTTTTGATATTCTGCATTGTCTGACAACATACGGTATCTGCGTCTTTCATTTAATATTCTACATTGTCTGATAACTTACGGTATTTACGCCTTTTATTTGATATTCTACATTGTCTTGACAACATACGGTATTTGCGGCGTTTATTTGATATTCTACATTGTCTGATAACTTACGGTATTTTCGGCGTTTATTTGATATCCTACACTGTCTGATAACATACGGTATTTCCGGCTTTTATTTTATATTCTATATGTCTGACAACATACGGTTATTTGCGGATTTTATTTAATATTCTACATTTTCAGATTACTTACGGTATTTGCGGGTTTATTTGATACTCTACATTGTCTGATAACTTACGGTATTTGCGTTTTTTTTATATTCTACATTTCATGATAATTTACGGCTTTTATTTGATATTCTACATTGTCTTAACAACATACGGTTTTTCGGCGTTTATTTGATATTCTACATTGTCCGATAACGTACGGTATTTTCGTCGTTTATTTGATATTTAACATTGTGTGATAACTTACGCTATTTTCGTCGTTTTTTTTTATACTCTACATTGTTTGATAACTTACTGTATTTCGGCGTTTATTTGATATTCTTCACTGTCTTATAACTAACGGTATCTGCGGCGTTATTTTAATATCCTTCACACTCTGATAACTTACGGTATTTTCGGCGTTTTTAATATCCGACACTGTCTGATAACTTACATTTTCGTCATTTATTTGATATTCTACATTGTCTGATTACAAACGGTATCATCGGCGTTTATTTGATATTCTACATTGTCTGATAACTTACGGTATTTTCGGCATTTATTTGATATTCTACATTGTCTGATAACTTACGGTATTTTCGGCGTTTATTTGATATTCTACATTGTCTGATAACTTACGGTATTTGCGGAGTTTAATTGATATTCTACATTGTCTGATAACTCACGGTATTTGCGGCATTTAATTGATATTCTACATTGTCTGATAACTTACTGTATTTGCGGCGGTTTTTTTTTATATTCTACATTGTCTGATATCTTACGGTATTTTCGGCGTTTATTTGATATTCTACATTGCCTGATAACGTACGATATTTTCGGCGTTTTTTTGATGTTCTACACTGTCTGATAACTTACGGTATTTGCGGCGTTTATTTAATATTCTACATTGTCTGATATCTTACGGTTTTTTTCGGCGTTTATTTGATATTCTACATTGTCTGATAACGTACGGTATTTTCGGCGTTTATTTGATATTCTACATTGTCTGATAACGTACGGTATTTTCGGCGTCTATTTGATGTTCTACATTGTCTGATGACTTACGGTATTTTCGGCGTTTATTTGATATTCTACATTGTCTGATAACTTACGGTATATTCGGTATTTATTTAATATTCTACAGTGTCTGATAACTTACGGAATTTTCGGCGTTTATTTGATGTTCTACATTGTCTGATAACTTACGGTATTTGCGGAGTATCTTTATCTTGCATATTTGATTAATATTGCCTTTGAACGAAAAATACCTGTTTCTGTAATAAAACTATCCGCGTTTGTTGTTTTTCTTGAATCCTTGAATAATGTTAAATAATTTTGCCTTTGAATGAAATATAGATTGATGAAATAAAACTATCGGTTAAGTTGTTTTTCTTGCATACTTGAACGAAATATACTTTTTTCATTATATTAAGCTTTCCGTGTTGGTTGTTTTCCTTGCATCCTTGAATAACGTTGCCTTTGAATGAAATATGCCTGTTGATGAAATAAAGTAATTCGTGTTTGTTATTTTTCTTGCATCATTGAATAACGTTGCCTTTAAATGAAATATACCCTGTAGATGAAATAAAGCTATCAATGTTTGTTGTTTTCCTTGCATCATTGAATAACGATGCCTCTGAATGAAATATATCTGTTGATTAAATAAAGCTCTCCCTGTTGTTTTATTGCATCCTTGAATAACATTGCCTTTGAATGAAATGTACCAGATGATGAAATACAACTATCATTGTTTGTTGTTTATCTTGCATCCATGAATTACGTTGCCTTTGAATGAAATAGACCTGTTGATGAAATAAAGTTATCCGTGTTTGTTGTTTTTCTTGCATCCATGAATTACGTTTCCTTTGAATAAAATATACCTGTTGATGAGATAAAGATATCAGTGTTTGTTCTTTTTCTTGCATACTTGAACGATGTTGCCTTCGAAATAATTTACCTGTAGATGAAATAATCTTTCCGTGTTTGTTTTTTATGCATCAATGAATAACGTTGCCTTAGAATAAAATATACCGTTTGATATAATAAAGCTATCTGTGTTTGTTGTTTTCCTTTCATCCATGAATAACGTTGCCTTAGAATGAAATATACCTGTTGATGAAATAAAGCTAGCCGTGTTTGTTGTTTTTATTGCATCCTTGAATTACGTTGCGTTTGAATGAGATATACCTGATATGTTGATGAAATAAAGCTATCAGTGTTTGTTGTTTTCTTTCATCCATGAATTACATTTCCTATGAATGAAATATACCTGTTGATGAAATAAAGCTATCCGTGTTTGTTGTTTTTCTTTCATTCATGAATTACGTTGCCTTTAAAAGAAATATACCTGCAGTTGAAATAAAGCTATCCGTGTTTGTTGTTTTTCTTTCATCCATGAATAACGTAGCCTTATAATGAAATATGCCTGTTGATGAAATAAAGCTATCCGTGTTTGTTGTTTTTCATGCATTCTTCAATTACGTTGCATTTGAATGAGATATACATGTTGATGAAATAAAGCTATTCGTGTTTGTTGTTTTTCTTGCATCCTTGAAATACTTTGCGTTTGAATGAAATTTACCTGTTGATGTAATAATTCTATTCGTGTTTGTTGTTTTTCCTTGCATCAATGAATAACGTTGCCTCAGAATGAAATAGACCTGCTGAGGAAATAAAGTTATCAGTGTTTATTGTTTTTCTTGCATCCTTGAACGATGTTGCCTTTAAATGAAATATACCTGTAGTTAAAAAAAAAGCTATCCGTGTTTGTTGTTTTCCTTTCATCCATGAATAACGTTGCCTTAGAATGAAATATAACTGTTGATGAAATAAAGCTATCAGTGTTGGTTGTTTTTCTTGCATCCATGAATTACGTTGCCTATGAATGAAATATACCTTTTGATGAAATAAAGCTATCCGTGTTTGTTGTTTACCTTTCATTCATAAATAATGTTACCTTAGAATGAAATATACCTGTTGATGACCCCAGCCGAGGCGGGAAGAAATTTCTCCGTAACAATTGAACTCGGACATTGCGTCTGAGAGTCATTTGTCCCTCACCTCTGATTCAAGTGAGGAAGCAGTCAGTCGCTTGCGGAGAAATTGGTTAGTACTGGTTGGAGACCCAGGAACACCGGTTAGGTGGACTGACCGCCGGGATATAACCTAGCTGTTGAAACCAGGCGTTAAACCCGAAACAAACAAACAAACAAAAAAACCTGTTGATGAAATAAAGCTATCCGTGATTGTTGTTTTTCTTGCATCCTTGAATTACGTTGGCTTCAAATGAGATATACCTGTTGATGAAATAAACCTATTCTTGTTTGTTGTTTTTCTTGCATCCTTGAAATACTTTGCCTTTAAATGAAATTTATCTATTGATGTAAAAATTCTATTCGTGTTTGTTGTTTTCCTTTCATCCATGAATAACGTTGCCTTAGAATGAAATAGACCTGTTGTTGACATAAAGTTATCCGTCTTTGTTGTTTTTTCTTGCATCCATGAATTACGTTGCCGTTGAATAAATATACCTGTTGATGAAATAAAGCTATCAGAGTTTGTTGGTTTTTTTTGCATCCATGAACTTCGTTTCCTTTGAATAAATATACCTGTTGATGAAATAAAAATATCAGTGTTTGTCTTTTATATGCATCGATGGATTACGTTGCCTTTGAATGAAATATACCTGTTAATGAAATTAAGCTTTCCATGTTTGTTGTTTTTCTTGCATCCATGAATTACATTTCCTTTAAAACAAATATACCTGTTGTTGAAATAAAGCTTTCCGTGTTTGTTGTTTTCCTTTCATCCATGAATAACGTAGCCTTATAATGAAATATGCCTGTTGATGAAATAAAGCTAGCCGTGTTTGTTGTTTTTCATGCATCCTTGAATTATGTTGCATTTAAATGAGATATACATGTTGATGAAATAAAGCTATTCGTGTTTGTTGTTTTTCTTGAATCCTTAACAAACTTTGCATTTGAATGTAAGTAAGCTGTTGATGTAATATTTCTATTCGTGTTTGTTGTTTTTCCTTGCATAAATGAATAAGGTTGCCTCTGAATGAAATAGACCTGTTGAGGAAATAAAGCTATCCGTGTTTATTGTTTTTTCTTGCATCCATGAATTAGTTTCCGTTGAATAAATATAACTGTTGATGAAATAAAGCTATTAGTGTTTGTTGTTTTTATGCATCCATGAATTACGTTGCCTTTGAATGAAATATACCTGTTGATTAAATAAAGCTATCCGTGTTTGTTGTTTTCTTGCATCCTTGAATTACGTTGCATTTGAATAAATATACCTGTTGATGAAATAAAGATATCAGTGTTTGTTGTTTTCCTTTCATCCATGAATAACGTAGCCTTATAATGAAATATGCCTGTTGATGAAATAAAGCTCTCCGTGTTTGTTGTTTTTCATGCATCCTTGAATTATGTTGCATTTGAATGAGATATACATGTTGATGAAATAAAGCTATTCGTGTTTTATGTTTTTCTTGCATCCTTAAAATACTTTGCATTTGAATGAAAGTAACCTGTTGATGTAATAATTCTATTCGTGTTTGTTGTTTTTCCTTGCATTAATAAATAATGTTGCCTCAGAATGAAATAGACCTGTTGAGGAAATAAAGCTATCCGTGTTTGTTGTTGTTTCTTGCATCCATGAATTAGTTTCCGTTGAATAAATATACCTGTTGATGAAATAAAGCTATCAGTGTTTGTTGTTTTTATGCATCCATGAATTACGTTGCCTTTGAATGAAATATACCTGTTGATTAAATAAAGCTATCCGTGTTTGTTGTTTTCTTGCATCCTTGAATTACGTTGCATTTGAATGAGATATACATGTAGATGAAATAAAGCTATTCGTGTTTGTTGCTTTTCTTGCATCCTTGAAATACTTTGCCTTTGAATGAAATTTACCTGTTGATGTAATAATTCTATTCGTGTTTGTTGTTTTTCCTTGCATCAATGAATAACGTTGCCTCCGAATGAAATAAACCTGTTGAGGAAATAAAGCTATCCGTGTTTGTTGTTTTTTCTTGCATCCATTAATTAGTTTCCGTTGAATGAAATATGCCTGTTGATGAAATAAAGCTATCAGTGTTTGTTGTTTTCCTTTCATCCATGAATTACGTTGCCTTTGAATTAAATATACCTGTTGATGAAGTAAAGCTATTCGTGTTTGTTGTTGTTTTTTTTCATCATTGAAATTCTTTGCCTTTGAATAAAAATACCGGTTGATGAAATAAAGTTATCCGTGTTTGTTGTTTTTCTTGCATCCATGAATTAAGTTTCGTTTAAAGAAATATTATACTTGTTGATGAAATAAAGATATCAGTGTTTGTTCTTTTTCTTGCATCCATGAATAACGTTGCCTTTGAATGAAATATACATGTTGATGAAATAAAGTTATCCGTGTTTGTTGTTTTTCTTGCATCCATGAATTACGTTTTCCTTTGAATGAAATATACCTGATAATGAAATAACGATATCAGTGTTTGTTCTTTTTCTTGCTTGCTTGAACGATTTTGCCTTTGAATAAATATACCTTTTGATGAAATAAAGCTATTCGTGTTTGTTGTTTTCCTTGCATCCATGAATAACGTTGCCATAGAATGAAATATACCTGTTGATGAAATCAAATGTTACGTGCTTGTTCTTTGTTTTGCATACTTGAACGATGTTGCCTCTGAATGAAATATACCTGCAGTTGAAAGAAAGCTATCCGTGTTTGTTGTTTTATCTTGCATCCATGAATTACGTTGCCTATGAATGAAATATACCTGTTGATGAAATAAAGCTATCCGTGTTGTTGTTTTGCTTTCATCCATGAATAACGTTGCCTTGGAATGAAATATACCTGTTGATGAAATAAAGCTATCCGTGATTGTTGTTTTTCCTGCATCCTTGAATTACGTTGCCTTCAAATGAGATATACCTGTTGATGAAATAAACCTATTCGTGTTTGTTGTTTTTCTTGCATCCTTGAAATACTTTGCTTTTGAATGAATTTACCTGTTGATGTCATAATTCTATTCGTGTTTGTTGTTTTTCCTTGCATCAATGAATAACGTTGCTTCAGAATGAAATAGACCTTTTGTTGAAATAAAGCTATCCGTGTTTGTTGTTTTTTCTTGCATCCATGAATTACGTTGCCGTTGAATAAATATACCTGTTGATGAAATAAAGCTATCAGTGTTTGTTGTTTTTTTTTGCATCCATGAAATTCGTTGCCTTTGAATAAATATACCTGTTGATGAAAAAAAGATATCAATGTTTGTTGTATATATGCATCCATAAATTACGTTGCCTTTGAATGAAATATACATGTTGATGAAATAAATGTATCCGTGTTTGTTGTTTTTCTTGCATACACGAATTACGTTTCCTTTGAATGAAATATTCCTGTTGATGAAATAAAGCTATCCGTGTTTATTGTTTTTCTTGCATCCATCTATTACGTTCCCTTTGAATGAAAAATACCTGTTGATGAAATAAAGTTAACAGTGTTTGTTCTTTTCCTTGCATCCATGAATAACGTTGCCATAGAATGAAATATAGCTGTTGATGAGATAAAACTTTCCGTCTTTGTTCTTTTTCTTGCCTACTTGAACGATGTGGCCTTTCAATGAAATATACCTGCAGTTGAAATAAAGCTATCCGTGTTTGTTGTTTTCCTTGCATCCATGAATAACGTTGCCTTTGAATGAAATATACCTATTGATGAAATAAAGCTATCCGTGTTTGTTGTTTTTCTTGCATCCTTGAATTACGTTGCTTTCGAATGAGATATACATGTTGATGAAATAAAGCTATTCCGTGTTTTTTTTTTTCTTGCATTCTTGAATTACGTTTCTTTTGAATGCGATATAGATATACCTGTTGATGAAATAAAGATATCGGTGTTAATTGTTTTTCTTGCATCCATGAATTACGTTGCCTTTGAAAGAAATATACCTGTTGATGAAATAAAGCTATCCGCGTTTGTTGTTTTTCTTGCATCCATGAATTACGTTGCCTTTGAGTGAATTATAACTGTTGATGAAATAAAGCTATCAGTGTTTATTGTTTTTCTTGCATCCTTGAACGATGTTGCCTTTAAATGAAATATACCTTCAGCTATTCGTGTTTGTTGTTTTCCTTTCATCCATGAATAACGTTGCCTTAGAATGAAATATATCTGTTTATGAAATCAAGCTATCCGTGATTGTTGTTTTTCTTGCATCCTTGAATTACGTTGCCTTCAAATGAGATATACCTGTTGATGAAATAAACCTATTCGTGTTTGTTGTTTTTCTTGCATCCTTGAAATACTTTGCCTTTGAATGAAACTTACCTGTTGATAAAATAATTCTATTCGTGTTTGTTGGTTTTCCTTGCATCAATGAATAACGCTGCTTCAGAATGAAATAGACCTGTTGTTGAAATAAAGCTATCCGTGTTTGTTGTATTTTCTTGCATCCATGAATTACGTTGCCGTTAAATAAATGTACCTGTTGATGAAATAAAGCTATCTTTTTTGTGTTTTTTTTTTTTTTATGCATCCATGAATTACGTTGCCTTTGAATGAAATATACCTGTTGATGAAATAAAGCTATTAGTGTTTGTTGTTTTTCTTGCATCCATGAAATTCGTTGCTTTTGAATAAATATAACTGCTGATGAAATAAAGCTATCCGTGTTTGTTGTTTTTATGCGTCCATGAATTACGTTTCTTTTGAATGAAATATACCTGTTGATGAAAAAAAGATATCAGTGTTTGTTCTTTATCTTACATACTTGAGTGATGTTGCCTTTAAATAAATAGACCTGTTGATGAAATAAAGCTATTCGTGTTTGTGGTTTTCCTTGCATCCATGAATAACATTGCCATAGAATGAAATATACCTGTTGATGAAAGAAAACTTTTGTTTGTTCTTTTTCTTGCATACTTGAACGATGTTGCCTTTGAATAAAATATACCTGCAGTTAAAATAAAGCTATCCGTGTTTGTTGTTTTCCTTGCATCCATGAATAACGTTGCCTAAGAATGAAATATACCTGTTGATATAATAAAGCTATCCGTGTTTGTTGTTTTTCTTGCATCCTTGAATTACGTTGCTTTTGAATGAGATATACCTGTTGATGAAATAAAGCTATCAGCGTCTGTTGTTTTTCTTGCATTCATGAATTACGTTGCATATGAATGAAAAATACCTGTTGATGAAATAAAGCTATCCGTGTTTGTCATTATCCTTTCATCCATGAATAACGTTGCCTTATAATCAAATATACCTGTTAATGAAATAAACCTATTCTTGTTTGTTGTCTTTCTTGCTTCCTTGTAATACTTTGCCTTTGAATGAAATATACCTGTTGATGTAATAATTCTATTCGTGTTTGTTGTTTTTCCTTGCATCAATGAATAACGTTGCTTCAGAATGAAATAGACCTGTTGAGGAAATAAAGCTATCAGTGTTTGTTGTTTTTTCTTGCATCCATGAATTACGTTGCCGTTGAATAAATATACCTGTTGATAAAATAAAGCTATCGGTGCTTGTTGTTTTTATGCATCCATGAATTACGTTGCCTTTCAATGAAATATACCTGTTGATGAAATAAAGCTATTCGTGTTTGTTGTTTATCCTTGCATCAATCAATAACGTTGCCTCAGAATAAAATATACCTGTTGATGAAATAAAGCTATCCGTGTGTGTTGTTTTTCTTGCATCCATGAATTTCGTTTCCGTTGAATAAATATACCTGTTGATGAAATAAAGCTATCAGTGATTGTTGTTTTTCTTGCATCCATGAATTACGTTGCATTTGAATAAAATATACGCGTTGATGAAATAAAGCTAACAGTGTTTATTGTTTTTCCTGCATCCTTGAACGATGTTGCCTTTAAATGAAATATACCTGCAGTTGCAATATAGCTATCCGTGTTTGTTGTTTTCCTTTCATCCATGAATAACGTTGCCTTAGAATGAAATATACCTGTTGATGAAATAAAGCTATCCGTGTTTGTTGTTTTTCTTGCAGCCTTGAACAATGTTGCCTTTGAATGAAATATACCTGTTGATGAAATAAAGCTTTCAGTGTATGTTGATTTTCTTGCATTCATGAATTACGTTGCCTTTGAATAAATATACCTGTTGAAGAAATAAAGCTATCCGTTTGTTGTTTTTCTTGCATCCATGAATTACGTTTACTTTGAATGAAATATACCTGTTGATGAAATAAAGCTATCCGTGTTATTTGTTTTCCTTGCATCCATGAATAAAAATTCTTTAGAATTAAATATACATGTACCTGTTGATGAAATAAAGCTATCCGTGTTTGTTGTTTTTCTTGCATCCTTGAATTACGTTGCTTTTGAATGAGATATACCTGTTGATAAAATAAAGCTATAAGTGTTCGTTGTTTTTATTTCATCCATGAATTACGTTGCCTTTAAATGAATATACCTGTTGATGAAACAAGCTCTCCGTGTTTGTTGTTTTTCTTTCACCAATGAAATACTTTGCCTTTGAATGAAATATACGTGTTGATGAAATAAAACTATCTTTGTTTGTTGTTTTTCTTGCATCCTTGAACGATGTTGCCTTTGAATGAAAGATACCTGTTGATGACTTAAACTATCCGTGTTTGTTGTTTTGCTTGCATCCATGAATTACGTTGCCTTTGAAAAAAATATGCCTGTTGATGATAAAAAGCTATCCGTGTTTGTTGTTTTTCTTGCATCCATGAATTACGTTGCTTTTGAATGAAATATAACTGTTGATGAAATAAAGCTATTCGGCGTTTTTTTGGTTTTTTGCATCCATGAATAACGTTGCCTTTGAATGAAATATATCTGTTGATGAAAAAAAGCTATCCGTGTTTGTTGTTTTTCTTGCATCCATGAATTACGTTGTCTTAGAATGAAACAGTCCTGTTGATGTTATAAATTAATCCGTGCTTGTTGTTTTTCTTGCATACTTGATATATTTTTTGACTTTGAATGAAATATACCTGTTGATGAAATAAAGCTGTTCGGTGTTTGTTGTTTTTCTTGCATCCTTGAACGATGTTGCCTTTTAATGAAATATACCTGCAGTTAAAATAAAGCTATTCAGTGTTTGTTGTTTTCCGTTCATCCATTAATAACGTTACCTTATAATGAAATATACCTGTTGAAGAAATAAATCTATCCGTGTTTGTTGTTTTTTCTTGCATCCTTGAATTACGTTGCTTTTGAATGAAATATACCTGTTCATGAAATAAGCTCTCCGTGTTCGTTGTTTTTCTTGCATCCATGAATTACGTTGCCTTAGAATGAAAAAGACCTGTTGATGAAATAAAGCTTTCATATTTTGTTGATTTTCTTGCATTCATGAATTACGTTGCCTTTGAATGAAGTGTAGCTATTAATGAAATAAAGTTATCCGTGTTTGTTGTTTTTTTTTGAATCCATGAATTACTTTGCCTTTCAATAAAATATACCTGTTGATGAAATAAAGCTATTCGGTGTTTGTTGTTCTTGCATGCTTGAACGATGTTGCCTTTTAATGAAATATACCAGCAGTTGAAATAAAGCTATCCGTGTTTGTTGTTTTTCTTGCATCCTTGAACAATGTTGCCTTTGAATGAAATTTAACAGTACTGTTGATGAAATAAAGCTTTCAGTGTTTGACGATTTTCTTGCATTCATGAATTACGTTGCCTTTGAATAAATATACCTGTTGATGAAATAAAGCTATTCGATGTTTTTGTTCTTCTTGCATCCTTGAACGATGTTGCCTTTTAATGGAAATATAACAGCAGGTGAAATAAAGCTATTCGTGTTTGTTGTTTTTCTTGCATCCATGAATAACGTTGCCTTTGAATGAAACATACCTGTTGAAGAAATAAAGCTATCCGTGTTAGTTGTTTTTCTTGCATCCATGAATAACGTTGCTTTAGAATGAAATATATATGTACCTGTTGATGAAATAAAGCTATCCGTGTTTGTTGTTTTCCTTGCATCCTTGAATTACATTGCCTTTAAATGAAATATACATGTTGATGAAATAAAACTATCTTTGATGGTTGTTTGTCTTGCATCCTTGAACGATGTTGCCTTTGAATGAAAGATACCTGTTGATGAAATAAAACTACCTGTGTTTGTTGTTTTTCTTGCATCCATGAGTTACGTTGCCTTTTAATAAATATACCTGTTGATGAAATAAGCTCTCCGTGTTTGTTGGTTTTCTTGCATCTATGGATTACTTTGCCTTTTAATGAAATATACCTGTTAATGAAATAAAGCTCTCCGTGTTTGTTGTTTTTCTTGCACCAATGAAATACTTTGCCTTTGAGTGAAATATACCTGTTGATGACATTAAACTATCGTTGTTTGTTGTTTTAATACATCATTGAACGCTGT
>JAZAYU010000348.1:106656-222451 GCA_038501625.1 Corbicula japonica | reverse complement strand
CAGAGGTTCTTAATTGTACCACAAATTCGCGCGTTTGTATAACCCTATTGTAGCAGTTCCTACACACACAAGTATCATCAGACTGAGATAAACTTGACAATAGCGATGTATCGTCTAACAACACTCGTAATTGGTCTTCAAATGCTCCTGATTTAGCTTTTCTGCCGTTTAATTTAAAGCACCTCGTGTTAGCAATGCAGCAAATAAAACAGTTCACATTAGTTGTTTTCAATGGCGTGGAATCCATTTTGGAACACCACGATCACATGACTAAAAAGTCACGTGAGTCCGAAAGTAGTCCTAGCCTATAACAGAGGTGAATGTAATGAGCCGATAGTGTAAGAGAGTGATGTATATGTTCATTTGAATATATACATTAAACTTTATATATATATATATATATATATATATATATATATATATATATATATATATATATATATATATATAGTTTCGTATATTTTTCGTTTCAGTGATTGGTCCAAATTGGTCGTTTTGTTTCAGTGAAGCCAGCAAACCTTTTTAATAAGCGATTTCAAAAGTTTCCTGTTATAAAAACTACGGTTTCGAAAAAAACAACAACTGATTCTTCCCATTCAATGTGTACACAAATAGAAGCAATCGCAAAATCTCGTGCAATCTGTGAATCTCTGTAACCATGGACCACACATTGAAGAGGATCCGGCGGATAGATGCAAGCACAAATTTTATTCCTCTCACCGCTTTACAACTAAGCAGCATTGCAAAAGTTCCATTTAATTTTTTAAAACCAAACAAAAACAGCGCAATTTACGAAACTATTTAAGTACCTAAACATGCAGGCTGAACTACAAACATAGATAAATGCAGATTAATTTTTCTGAAATTAACAAGAGGGCCAATTGGCCCTAAATCGCTCACCTGTCAAACTTGACCTAGATATTATTTTGATAAACATATGACCAAGTTTGAAGAAGATCGGACCAAAATTAAGACTGCTAGAGTGCAGACAAGATTTTAATATAATTTGACCTAGTGACCTAGATTTCAAGGTCACATAACCCAGTTTCAAACTTGACCTAGATATCATCGAAATATACTTTCTGACCAAGCTTGAAGAAGATCCAATCAAAATTAAGACCTCTACAGTGCAGACAAGCTTTTTCTTTAATTTGACCTACTGACCTAGTTTTAAGGGTCACATGACCCAGTTACGAACTTAAACTAGATATCATTGGGATAAACATTCTGACTAAGTTTAAAGAAGATTGCACCAAAATGAAAAACGCTAGAGTGCAGACAAGATTTTTCTATAATTTGACCTAGTGACCTAGATTTCAAGGTCACATGACCCAGTTTCAATTTTGACCTATATATCAATGAGATAAACATTCTGACAAAGTTTCAGAAAGATCGGACCAAAATTAAGACCTCTACAGTGCAGACAAGCTTTTTCTTTAAATTGACCTACTGACCTAGTTTTAAGGGTCACATGACCCAGGTATGAATTTGATCTATATATCATTGAGATAAACATTCTGACCAAGTTTAAAGAAGATCACACCACAATTGAGACTGCTAGAGTGCGGACAAGATTTTTCTAAAATTTGACCTAGTGACCTAGATTTCAAGATCACATAACCCAGTTTCGAACTTGATCTAGATATCAATGAGAGAAACATTCTGACCAAGTTTGAAGAAGATCGGATAAAAATTATGATCGCTAGAGTGCGGACAACAATTGTGAACGGACGACGGACGGACGACGGACGGACGGACGACGGACGAAGGGTGATCACAAAAGCTCACCCTATCACTATGTGACAGGTGAGCTAAAAATAGGTACAGTTGCAAAGCAACGAAAAACACTTTCGCCTGCTTACATCCGATGTCTTAATTGAAGAATCTCGAAATTCTGGCCAGACATTTTGGTTGAAAACAATAGATATTTGTAAAACTGACTAGGTTCAGAAGGTCGCTGTGATTTTGTACTTTTAGGTAGGAACATCGGTGGTGTGAGCGACACACCATTATACTATGACCTACAGAAAATTATCCCAGTGAAATAGAATGGCATACCACAACATTTCTTTTGAAACTGAGTCAAATTTATATGATACCAAGATTTGAGATTTTTACTGTTTATTGTAAATTCTATTGGACGTCTATATAAAGTATATGAAACTAAGTCTGTAAAATCTTTAAATTTGTTCTCTTTGTCTGCCATTTTAACTGCAGTGTATCTGACCTTGGTCGATTCAAGTGAAGATTTCAATAACTGTAACGATTTTACCCGGTTTCCTCCTGCACGTAACTGTAGAGGAGAGTCTAAGCTTTCCATACATGTATAACATGTAGAAATTTCTTTCGGATTAACGTTAAACAATCACACTGATTAATACTTTATAAATGCCCCTCGTATTGTACTGATTTGAAAAAGACATTATAAAAAACATAAAAGCCGTTTAACAAATCTATTGAACCTTAATTGATATAGATAGTTACACAGAACTAGAAGAGACTACGCCAATATAAATCCAAATTACAGAAAGAGAATGAGAAAATGTTCGAAAGTAATCCCAGACGTAATGCTAATTAATTAGTAGTCTCAATCTTTCAGACGCTCTGATATCGTCAGAGCAGTGTGATACTGATCAATGACAGACCGTCTAGATGATCTAGACTAGTTAGTTAGTGAATTGCTTTCAGTGAACCAATGGTGCTTGAATTATTTTTCAATTGTATATGTGATTTTGTTAGATTATGATACGCATTCATTAACAGAAAAAAATATTTTGAAAATGTAACTAAATAGCTTTAAAAAGCAACATTCATGAAATATACACTTAGAAATTTCAATCAGTGCAGTATGTAGAAAATCACACCCATGAAATGATTTGATGGTTAATATTTAGTGAAAAAAATCAATTTTATGCAAATATTAAAGAGCTTCTGTCCTAAACCTGTGTCGAAAACAAAACAATTCTATTCTTTCTGTGTTGATCAATAAAACTTATGTATTGAAAAGTAAAAAAAAGTTACTAGTTAATGTCTTGAAAAGTAAAAAAAGTTAAGTATACAATTGTGTTCCGTGTTCCATATAAGCGAAAAATACTTGAAGTAACTGACATTGTACGAGCACCAATCTTGAGCTCCAACATTCAATGCATAACGGCATATCCTATATTGCACAATTTTAAACTGCCTTGTATTATTACTCGGCCTCTCCGTCTCGCTCTGGCTGGTCATGCGCCCCCATAAGTACGGTACCTCAGATCTCTCTTGTACTCTGCGAATACATCTCTTGATTTCTGTATATCTGGTGTCAAACTTAACTTCCCTTATATCATGTTTGAGAATACATTTTATAACATCACCATGCACAAACTGCTATTTTTTGTCCCCACAATGACGAATTTTATGTACATAATTTAATATTCTCGCTGTAACGGTAAACATCTCTCTTTTTCTCTCTGTTTCTTTGTCTCTATCTCCCCGCCATCTTTTGTTGTTTTTGGGGGGCCATGTTTTGCTTTTTGCTTTTGTACTACATTTTTGTTATTGCCAAGTCAAGTAATGAACGTTTACAAATATTCTTATTTTAATCAATAATGGTGTGTTCTTTACTGTTCTGTTCCATCTGTTATAACTAAAAGGAGGGCATAATTCAGAAGGTTTGATCCAGCAAACAGGCTCCAAGGTTTTAAAATTGAGCTTAGAAACCAATCCCAAATCTCAAGCATCTGATTGGCTGAAAATGGCAACCAGTCTCAATTTTATAACCTTTGGGACCAGCTTGTTCAGCCCATGAATGTCCTTATTTTCTCTCTTATGACACGATTACACACTGGGCACACGATGAGCGGTTCAGCGCACTCCATACATAATTCCAGGTGCGTACACGGCAAAAACAGGGCGCTGACCGTGTTTTTTCGACAACTACTGCAATAAACCATACTTTTCAGTCGTGTGTTCTGCTCTAGTAGGGATTCTAAAATGCAAAAGTTAAATTATTGAAAATACAATGTCTTTCAATCAAATTAATAACAAAAAACCTTCAGGTGTCTTTTTTAATATTTATATTTACATTTGAATATTTTCTTACATTCTTTGTTTCAATAACAGGTCCAAATTGGTCTTTTGTTACAGTGAAACCAGCAAACTATTTCAAAAAGCAATTTCAAAAGTTTGCTGTTTTAAAAAATACAGTTTTGGGGAAAAACAAAATGATTCTTCCAATTTTGTACACAACTTGAAACAATCGAAACATCTCGTGCAGTCTGTGATTCTCTGTGACCCTGGATCACACATTGAAGAGAATAAGGCGGATAGATACAAACACAAATTTGTGTTTCCACCGTTTTACAACTAAGGTACATTGCAAAAATACATTTCACTTTTAAGACCAACTAAAACAGCGTAGTTTACGAATCTGTCTTTTAAGTTTTAAGTATCTAATCATTTAGGCTGAACTACAAACAAAGATAAATGCAGATTAATTTTTCAGAAACTTTTACGTTAAAATATTTTCAATCTCATATCTACGAAAACAAAAACACTTTCGCCGGCTTACATTCGATGTCTTAATAGAAGTCTCGAAAACCTGGCGAGAGGTTCTGGTTAAAAACAAAAGATGTTTGTAAAACATATATGCCCCCCCCCCAAATGCCAATTGGATAGAAATCTGTTCTTATTTTATTTAAGGTCACTGTGACCTTGACCTTTGACCTCAAAATGAATAGGGGCCATCAACTTGAATCTGATGACTAACCGCCCTACCAAAGACTGAATGTCTAATCGTTGCCTAACTATTGATCAGACAAGGTTTGTTAGGGACAGATGGACCGACCGATCGACATGTGAAAAGCAATTTACACCCGCTTCTTCGAAGGGGGCATATTTACACATATACACCTTGTCCCTTTATCGTCGGGAACAGTAACTTGGATGTAGGTTTTGATACCGAACAACAGTATAAGGACTTACCGCTCTGATTTCCTCGCATTTCTTTCTCCGCTTCTTTCCTCTCGTGTATAACTCCAATTAAATCGACGATATCCTCAATTTCTGGAGTAGGTGTACCTGTATAATAATCAGTGTACTGTGCTGTAGATTATAAAACTGAGATTTGAGACTGATTTCCATTCTCACTTTTATTTTTATAATCTTGGGGCATTTATAATAAAACATGTAAAAAAGAGGGCGTATCAATATCACAAAGGTCTAAAATGCGGCTCGTCACTCGAAAATATTCATTCGGACAGTTGACGTTAATTCTTGTAATGAAAATAATAAATAAGGTTAAGTTCTTTCCAACTATATTAACAACTAAAATGTGAAAATGTTACCGAATACACATTTTCCCCTGGCGTGTCCTATTATTTGGGTATTTACGTGTAACACTGAACAAACTTAAATCGAAGACATTGTTGTATATCCCTTAATTACTTCATTTCATATAAAGAGCAGCAGGTCCGTGTTTGACTATGTTATTTTATTATTATTTATTTTTATTGCAATTACTAACCGGCAGAAATCAAGCTGCATTAATAACTGAAGAGTTCATATGTACTGTATACACACATTAAACTGAGGAACTAATTGCAGTTTGACACCATTCCTTTGAATTACCCCACCATTGGGGCCTAGGCTGCGATGCCTTAAGTTAACATATAAATGTCATAACCAGTAAAAATAAAACCTCACTATCAGACCACCTCCGGCCTGAAGTTTATAAAACTGAGATTGGAAACCAGTCTCAAATCTCAAGCATCTGATTGGCTGAAATGGCGACCATTCACCATTTCAGCCAATCAGATGCTTGAGATTTGAGACTGGTTTCCATGCTCAGTTTTATAACATTGGCCACTTGCCACTTGGGCTGGACCAAAGTGGCCTGTATAGTGGAGTGGCCTTAATTTTAAGGTAGAAAATAATGCTATACTTTAAAAAGGGACTTTAAAATAGTGACATTATGAGATGGTCTTAAAAAGGGGTTTTACTGCATGTTACGTTACCATACCTCGGTTGCACAGTTCCAGAACTGCCTCTTTCACATCTTCTTCCGCAAACCCCATGTCGTCAAAGAGGGCTTTAGTTGTGTTATAAAAAGCCTGTGCCTCCTTTTCTTTTATTTTAAGTTGTTCTGCACCATTTATCATTGCTCCACCACCGCTTGCTCCCAGATGATCCTATTAAACGGCATAGCAATGTTCAATTAAAATCATAACATAAAATTAATTAATGTTTGTTTATCACATAATTCATTCACTGACTCGTTTTTCTTTATACAATCCATTTTCTGTTTATTGGCGCATTTCTAACAACACATTTTGGCTTAGATTGTCCTGTTTCTGTTATACCCTATATTTTGGCTGTTGTTGCTTTATTTTGCTTTTTTGTTGTTGTTTTTTTTAAACAAAAGACTTAACTTCATTAAGATAATTTGTTTAATGAAAACAAAAATAAATGCTAATTTGGTCGGAAAATTTTATTCAAGTATAACATATTATTATGGTGGCCAAAATCCAGCCAAAATGTCATGACAACGCCGAAAAAGAAATAGATTTGAATATAACTTTATCTACTACAGAAGCCGAAACCTGGTGGCTAAATATGAACCTCTTATCAGCAAACTTTTTTTCGCTAAGTACTTGGACTACATTCGGAAATTCTAATTTCAAATTTTCGAATTCGTGCTCGGTTACTTGGGTAGAGAAAATAGCTCTTGTGTAAAGAAAAATAGTTCGTGGGTAGAGAAAAAGGTTTTTGCAACATGGCACCGGCCTAAGAATCTTAGTTTCCAGAGAAGGTTGCTTGCTCTTTCGAAAGATCATAAATGACCTATCAAATGATGTTGTTGTTGGTCTAATTTTTAAACGGACTTGATTGATAATAATAATTGATTATATTGTAATCGCAAATACTTCATTTGCGCACTTAAAAATTCATATATTATTAAGCCTGGGGTTCCTCTAGCTGCTGAATCTCAAGGTTCATTTTGACCGTTTTTAGTGATTTCTGCCAATTAATAGCCAAAATACGCATATTTTAAGGAAACATGACCTTATTTAAAATCCTAGGAGTCAACTTGATGCTTTTTGAATTTCAAGAGCCAAAGGGTCATCTTCCTGGTGAAATGTCACCACAGATTAAGCCATGGGCTTTTCGAAGTTTTGAGGAGATAGACTGACTTGGCAAATGACTATGACGGCCGAAATGGCTTCAAGGCCTATTTCGAAGGCACTATCTATCCCACTAAGACTGAAATTCTGCAACCAAAATTTCGATGATTGTATCTGAGTTCAAGTTCTGAATGAATTTCTTATTTTTGTATGTTCTATAAGCAATTACATTACGTCGAATAAATAAGTGTCTTATTTGAGATTCGCAAGTCAGGAACGTTCCGATATGGTAATTATTTCACAAAATGACATTTTAACGAAATAATTGAATTCAATCTCTGTTCCTGAAAATATATATACGATGCAAGCAAAGTTTTAAACTATTTTCCCATGAATTGTTTGCGACCGTGAGTGTAAACAGTTTGCAATCTTGATTACATTGTTTAAATAACAATAGAAAACACCAAACTACTCAAGTTACGTGATAAAGCAAGATGCTTTGTGATGAGCGAGACTAAAACAGGAAGAGAATACAAGATAAACAGACAAACAGGAAGATAATATTCCTACAGTCGTTCTATACAAATATATACAACAAAGGAACTTAAAAAGCCACCAAACACGACAAATATGAAGTATATTGTAGGCTCGGTTTGATTGAGTCTGTTCATGAGCTGTATTGGAAAATCATATTGATGTCCGCGTCGCCATTCGCAAAGCCATGGTGCGTTGAGCGTAACTCGATATTTAGACTTGTAAATCGTGCTCTCACCTTGTAAGGGCGTAATAGATAATGATCACTGATAGAATGCACAGGGAGACTTTTTTACGGCAGCCAAACGACACAAACAACGCTACTTTTTTATTTTTGTAGAGTTTTTCTTTCATAAAAATGTTTTTATTTTATAAATTTATTAAGTTTGTTAATAACTTAAATTTCTTTTTATGAAATAAAAGTAAAAATAAAAAAAACAATATTTTTTTCATAAAAATCGCAGGATATTACCCTCACAGAAAAAAACGCGGATGTAAAAGCACAGAAGAGAAGACTGACCTGTTCGATTGAGGCTTGAACTAAAGCGATGTATTCCTCGCCTTTCTGTTCTATGCAATACGGACAAGCCGGGAACCAGCGACAATGTTCAGTCCATGGATCATCCTCCGGATCCCAGCGCCGCAAACCACCGTCACATGCGAAACACCGTACATGATCCTCGAAACCTGAATAAAACCGAAGTACACACTAACTGTAACAGTTATAATAGCTTTAACAATATCATATCATTTACATGTTAAGGGCTGTCTTCAGTCTTCAATGCACTACCATTGGTAAAAAATACAAAAGCAAAATCATCGGCAAAATGCAGATCAATAAAACTTTATAGAAATAATCGTTATTAATGTATCGTCATTTAACATACGTTAAGAAAAGTTAAAACAGTAAAGAAAAATTGCTAGACCTAAAAATTCCCTTAAATTCTATTTTATAAATTCACAAAAACTAAACAACTCAAAAGATTATTTTAAATGTCCACACGAGTATAATGATCCTGACAACAATATGTTGTGTCCTTTTTAAAGAACTTTCAAACATATAGAGAGAAATCAACGTTTGTCACCCATTGCGACCAGAAAGCGACCAGTCAAACACACTTTCACAAATATCTCGTTTTGTTTTATGTTCGTCAAAAGAAAACAGCATATTGTTTTTAGTATCATATTTCTCATGTGGGCATTCAAATGATATTTTGTCTTGTTTAGTTTTTGTAAAATTATGTAAATATAACATATATGGAATTTTAAGATCTGGTTATTTTTCTTTATTGTTCTAATGTGTATTATCAAATGCAAAATAAAGATACGTTAATAACTTTTATTTGCACAAAGTTTCATTGAACGGCATTTTGTCGTTAGAGAGATTTTGATTATTTTCTTATATATCGATGAACGTGCAATGATTACGGTCCTTAACCAAGATTTGTCTCTCATTTGCACAACCTTAATGATTTACACTGTAACACATTACTTTTACAAGTAAACAAACCGTGCATAAAAGCATACATTGATATCTTAAATTAATTTATGTTTAAAACCATTGACAACGTTTGAAGTTAGAAGATCTATGTTAGATGAATTATTACTCCTAATATATCGGTATATATTTGTACAATATTTAGTTTGCACAACGCGTCTGAACTAGTGCTATTCATTGCATTGATCACAACGTACCAGTGTAATATAACCCTGCTTCAGCCAGCTGACTTGGAGTTTGTCCGATGTTGGATGGCCACCTACGGAATGTTGCCAACCTTGCTTCGAACGTTTGGTACTCCGGATGGCGATTGCGGTTCGTCACTCCAGCATTGTGCCGATCTATGAATGTATCAAAGATATTTCCTAGATTATTTTCACCTGCACGTGAATATCGGCAGGACAAAACTCTTTGCGACGTTTTGTGCTACGAATATGTGCTGTTTCAAAGCATTTTGCACTATTACTATTAATAGTCATAACGATATATCTGGTGAGCGTAACTTAAATTCATGGTAGGGATAAAGTTGAAAGTTTTGTTGAAAGTCATGGACAAAATAGCTAAAAGAACAACACCATATCTTTATCATTGCAGAATTATCACTATTGCCCATTAGCAACAATTCATTGTATTCATTAATACACCAGCCATCACTAGTTTAAAACACAAATCAGTAAAGGTGAAACTTAGAGAACACGCCTTCTCAAAAAAGCTTACAAGAAATGACATATGCAGAGGGAGCTCAAGTTAATCGTAAGACTAATTTTAAATTTATTACAAAATAAGACACGACAAAACAGCAAATTTTTTTTTGTATATATATATTACATTGGAACTGTTATTGGCAAACCATAACTGGCTCTTGGGGTTTAATAAAATTTTAAGGATCATCAACCTAAAAATAACTCCTGCCAGGTGCTTATTAACCAGCATATAAAATTTGCCTTGGTGAATTAACCAAAAACCACACAACACCTCAAACAAAGGGTTACACTTACTATTCCATTGTAATTGACGGTTGTAATCTGGATCAGTTGTTTGGAGGTGACTCTGAAAATATGCATCCAATATATTTACCCCATTTATCAGTTAGAAAATTTCTTCTACCAATGTACTCGCAGCCTCATATTTTGCTAATGCCTGATTATATTTTAGAGCTAGTTTGAAAAATGATCAATTACAATAAAAATAAATGTTTTTTAGGTTTCCGTTGCCTCGCAATGATGATTACGTTTATCAGGGTTATCCGATCGAAACATACAGTAGCCTTTGAACTGAAGGGTACATTTTAAATTAGTTAATTTATTATTTTTTTAATTATAATAACGATATACATATTGAAATTCTGCAATATAAAATGCATAAAATAAAAAATATCATATTTGGTAATATCATAAATACACCAAAACTATGAAGAAACTAGTTTGTGTGTTATAGGCTTATTTCTACGAACTTTTTATAAAGGCAGTGAACGTTGCTGATTATAGTATATCGCTCTAGAGAGCAGATACAATGTAACCCTTAACAAAACACTTGAAAATACACACTGGACATATAGCTTTTTGCGCTGTAGACGCGACTATCGCGCCTAAGACGCATTTGTTTTCGCGTATAAGACTGGTTTAATGGCGCTAAGCCTTAGACATGCAGCATTTCGGTTCAACATTGACACTCTAAAAAACTAGAATAATACCTTCATATCAGCCAGTCTTTCTTCGCCTAGACAGAGTAGTAAGTACGGACAATCTCCGGAGTGTCTGACATGCTCTACGAGAGGGTCGTCTGCCGGCGAGAAATCCTTCAGTCCTATTCCACACTGGAAACATCGGACTAAGTCTCCTTGATCTAAAAATTCCAAAGATGGTGCAGTTGTAACATTCTTTCAAAGGCGCCGAACTTGACACATGTCTGGGCAAGGTCGGAATACTCAACTAAATATATTCATAGCTTTTCCCAAAAAATATAGTCTGCTATTAACTATTTTTGGGTATTATTGACACTGTACTATAATTATGCAAGACAGGTGATGTATTTCGTAAAAGCATACGCAAATATTTAACTTAAAGTCGTTTTGAATAATATTAATAAATATTTAGATGCCAATGGTTTTATCTTGTTAACTTAATACTTAAGTAATTGCGTTAATTTTGGTTTTTGTTTCAGTTTTTTTCAGTACACATGGTGAAGGTTGTACCCGACTTCGTACGATATGGAATGGTCGAAAAGAAAATGTGCATTTCCCTTTTACATTATATCTGTGCTTTTAAACTTTCGTTAATTGTAAGTGGCGTCTATTTGAAACTGATCATTGTATAACCATGCTCTTTTCTCCACTAATATTTGGCTGTGTGAGAGGAGGCTGTGTCTACTGGATGTGGCCATTCCTGATCAATATGCGTATTTTACCATTTTAACCAGATGTACAATTAATTGTTGTACTGTTTTACTTACTTGTTGAGAAGAACCCGGCTTTGGCTAACTGAGGTGGACTCGGGCTGCTGATGGGCCAATGCATGTAGGAATCCAAGCGCTGGCTTTTTGCAGGTACTGCTACAGACAACATAACCTTCAGCAGTAGAGGGACCCTGAAATATGACATGTTATTGTATATGTATTAACCAAAAGATTGTTAAATAACACATACCTGTATTCATTTTAACTGATGCCCCCTATCATCCCCCAAGCAGCTTTTCAGTGGCTTATCAATATTAACCAAGGATGAATATGTAAATTTTATTTATAACTTAGAATGATAAGGGAAAAAAGATTGTGTACAGATTGGCCGTGTAAATTTCAAGTTATATTTACATCATAAGCTACATTTCATTATAAAAGAAAGAATTTGATTCCAAAAAGATAAAGCATTCATAATTAATAATTTTGTTTTGTATTTTATTAAACAGACATGATATGATACAATTAATAATGATTTCATTAATTTTAAATACCTGTGAATCATCTCATCAATTATTTCGTCCAGTAAATGGTCTGCACTTTCCTCAAGCTTGCTGATGTCCCTATATTTATATAGCACAGAACCAAAAACTGCAGTTCTGGACGTGAGCGTAGATGAGCATAATCTTAGGTCTTGCAAGGCAGCTGTTTCTGCATTTTGAACTCGATTTTTATCCTTTACAATAATACCACTAAACATAGATTCCAATGAATTCATAACTGGATTTATGTCTGCTGTTTTTCGTGTAATTTGTTTGCTGTATCCATGGTCTAATCTACTAGACATGCAATTAATTTCATCAATGTTTATGTTACCAACATCTGAGATTTCACCTGAAACATTTAAAGCCTTCTTTGGGGATTCAAGTTTAAGTTGTTTTCTTGACTTGGAAACAGTAGCACATGCTTGACTGGTGATAGACCTGGGAGTTACTGGAGATGGGGCACATCTTTTCACCCTAACCGCACCTCCTGCCACATACCTTACTGCAGAGGTTCTTAATTGTACCACAAATTCGCGCGTTTGTATAACCCTATTGTAGCAGTTCCTACACACACAAGTATCATCAGACTGAGATAAACTTGACAATAGCGATGTATCGTCTAACAACACTCGTAATTGGTCTTCAAATGCTCCTGATTTAGCTTTTCTGCCGTTTAATTTAAAGCACCTCGTGTTAGCAATGCAGCAAATAAAACAGTTCACATTAGTTGTTTTCAATGGCGTGGAATCCATTTTGGAACACCACGATCACATGACTAAAAAGTCACGTGAGTCCGAAAGTAGTCCTAGCCTATAACAGAGGTGAATGTAATGAGCCGATAGTGTAAGAGAGTGATGTATATGTTCATTTGAATATATAAATTAAACTTTATATATATATATATATATATATATATATAAAGAGAAAAAGTATGTTGGGGAGACAAAGATGACGCTTGCGTTGCGCATGAATCTACACAGATCCGACTGGAGAACAAAAAAGTTCAATCGATCTCCAGTCGCAGAACATTTCAGTCTGGAAGGACATACGTTCTCTGACATTGACCTCTGTTGCATCGAGTTCAACAACTCATGGACAGATACACAAAGAAAAGACAGGGAAACATATTGGATACGTCGTCTGGACACGTTAAAACCTTCAGGTATTAATAAAGGCGAATAATAATTCGAAATTAGGTCAGGTCAAACGTTAGGTTAATGAGTCAGAACTAAAATGTAGGTCACCAGGTCAGAATGAAATTTGCCAGTTGTTGTTGTTGTTTTTAACAGTCACTATCACAATCGGTATGAACTATAGGTTAATATAGGTCAAAATAAAGTTTGTTAATTAATGATTTCTTACAGTCATGAATACTAACCGTCACTTAGAGTTAGAATACAATTTACCATAATTTTTTAAGTAACCTCTTAATTCGTAATTCAACTTTTACTTCTTAAAACCTTGTTATCGGTATGGGCTGTCCTGCAAAGGACGGTGCCGGGCCCCTGTGGGCGCCGATTTATATAATGATTATCACATGAATTTCCTTTCTAAACTAGTATAACAACAACAACAACAACAACTGTTATTTCAACACTTACTGACAAATTACAATTACAACAAATCCTTTAACACTTAACAACTACTCATAATGTCTTCTTTAATCTCCAACATTAAAAGGAATCCAATAATTTATCTTCTTACTGAACAATCTTTTTTTTATTCAAATAATTTATTCCCAATTCGATAAAAATTCATTTTTAATTTCAGATAAGATTTATCTTTTGGCTTTGAGTTTCGTATATATATATTTATCAAGATGACAAAAAACACTGACGCTATCTTATTTCTATCATACTTAAAAGTATATTTCGTTATAAATCCCTTTCCGTACCTCTGCTGTAATAATCCCGTATCGAGCCCCCCGGCCATAAAATACACTTCAGTGATTAAGCGAAGTGGGACAGTATTTATTCTATTTTTATCTCCTTTGTTCTCGAAGTTTACACAGTATTTATTCTATTTTTATCCCCGCTATCACCTGATTAGATTAAACAATTGAATCTTATTAATAAAACAATCTGATTGGTTTAACGCTTTTGTTTACGGAGTTTAACTAGGTGTTGATTGCAATTATCATTATACCCCTGATGAAGTCATTTTAAAAATGACGAAAACGTTCGGGTAAACTTAACAATTTAGCACTGTTAGAACAAAACACTTTTCTCATATTCTATATATATATATATATATATATATATATATATATATATATATATATATATATATATATATATATATATATAGTTTCGTATATTTTTCGTTTCAGTGATTGGTCCAAATTGGTCGTTTTGTTTCAGTGAAGCCAGCAAACCTTTTTAATAAGCGATTTCAAAAGTTTCCTGTTATAAAAACTACGGTTTCGAAAAAAACAACAACTGATTCTTCCCATTCAATGTGTACACAAATAGAAGCAATCGCAAAATCTCGTGCAATCTGTGAATCTCTGTAACCATGGACCACACATTGAAGAGGATCCGGCGGATAGATGCAAGCACAAATTTTATTCCTCTCACCGCTTTACAACTAAGCAGCATTGCAAAAGTTCCATTTAATTTTTTAAAACCAAACAAAAACAGCGCAATTTACGAAACTATTTAAGTACCTCAACATGCAGGCTGAACTACAAACATAGATAAATGCAGATTAATTTTTCTGAAATTAACAAGAGGGCCAATTGGCCCTAAATCGCTCACCTGTCAAACTTGACCTAGATATTATTTTGATAAACATATGACCAAGTTTGAAGAAGATCGGACCAAAATTAAGACTGCTAGAGTGCAGACAAGATTTTAATATAATTTGACCTAGTGACCTAGATTTCAAGGTCACATAACCCAGTTTCAAACTTGACCTAGATATCATCGAAATATACTTTCTGACCAAGCTTGAAGAAGATCCAATCAAAATTAAGACCTCTACAGTGCAGACAAGCTTTTTCTTTAATTTGACCTACTGACCTAGTTTTAAGGGTCACATGACCCAGTTACGAACTTAAACTAGATATCATTGGGATAAACATTCTGACTAAGTTTAAAGAAGATTGCACCAAAATGAAAAACGCTAGAGTGCAGACAAGATTTTTCTATAATTTGACCTAGTGACCTAGATTTCAAGGTCACATGACCCAGTTTCAATTTTGACCTATATATCAATGAGATAAACATTCTGACAAAGTTTCAGAAAGATCGGACCAAAATTAAGACCTCTACAGTGCAGACAAGCTTTTTCTTTAAATTGACCTACTGACCTAGTTTTAAGGGTCACATGACCCAGGTATGAATTTGATCTATATATCATTGAGATAAACATTCTGACCAAGTTTAAAGAAGATCACACCACAATTGAGACTGCTAGAGTGCGGACAAGATTTTTCTAAAATTTGACCTAGTGACCTAGATTTCAAGATCACATAACCCAGTTTCGAACTTGATCTAGATATCAATGAGAGAAACATTCTGACCAAGTTTGAAGAAGATCGGATAAAAATTATGATCGCTAGAGTGCGGACAACAATTGTGAACGGACGACGGACGGACGACGGACGGACGGACGACGGACGAAGGGTGATCACAAAAGCTCACCCTATCACTATGTGACAGGTGAGCTAAAAATAGGTACAGTTGCAAAGCAACGAAAAACACTTTCGCCTGCTTACATCCGATGTCTTAATTGAAGAATCTCGAAATTCTGGCCAGACATTTTGGTTGAAAACAATAGATATTTGTAAAACTGACTAGGTTCAGAAGGTCGCTGTGATTTTGTACTTTTAGGTAGGAACATCGGTGGTGTGAGCGACACACCATTATACTATGACCTACAGAAAATTATCCCAGTGAAATAGAATGGCATACCACAACATTTCTTTTGAAACTGAGTCAAATTTATATGATACCAAGATTTGAGATTTTTACTGTTTATTGTAAATTCTATTGGACGTCTATATAAAGTATATGAAACTAAGTCTGTAAAATCTTTAAATTTGTTCTCTTTGTCTGCCATTTTAACTGCAGTGTATCTGACCTTGGTCGATTCAAGTGAAGATTTCAATAACTGTAACGATTTTACCCGGTTTCCTCCTGCACGTAACTGTAGAGGAGAGTCTAAGCTTTCCATACATGTATAACATGTAGAAATTTCTTTCGGATTAACGTTAAACAATCACACTGATTAATACTTTATAAATGCCCCTCGTATTGTACTGATTTGAAAAAGACATTATAAAAAACATAAAAGCCGTTTAACAAATCTATTGAACCTTAATTGATATAGATAGTTACGCAGAACTAGAAGAGACTACGCCAATATAAATCCAAATTACAGAAAGAGAATGAGAAAATGTTCGAAAGTAATCCCAGACGTAATGCTAATTAATTAGTAGTCTCAATCTTTCAGACGCTCTGATATCGTCAGAGCAGTGTGATACTGATCAATGACAGACCGTCTAGATGATCTAGACTAGTTAGTTAGTGAATTGCTTTCAGTGAACCAATGGTGCTTGAATTATTTTTCAATTGTATATGTGATTTTGTTAGATTATGATACGCATTCATTAACAGAAAAAAATATTTTGAAAATGTAACTAAATAGCTTTAAAAAGCAACATTCATGAAATATACACTTAGAAATTTCAATCAGTGCAGTATGTAGAAAATCACACCCATGAAATGATTTGATGGTTAATATTTAGTGAAAAAAATCAATTATATGCAAATATTAAAGAGCTTCTGTCCTAAACCTGTGTCGAAAACAAAACAATTCTATTCTTTCTGTGTTGATCAATAAAACTTATGTATTGAAAAGTAAAAAAAAGTTACTAGTTAATGTCTTGAAAAGTAAAAAAAGTTAAGTATACAATTGTGTTCCGTGTTCCATATAAGCGAAAAATACTTGAAGTAACTGACATTGTACGAGCACCAATCTTGAGCTCCAACATTCAATGCATAACGGCATATCCTATATTGCACAATTTTAAACTGCCTTGTATTATTACTCGGCCTCTCCGTCTCGCTCTGGCTGGTCATGCGCCCCCATAAGTACGGTACCTCAGATCTCTCTTGTACTCTGGGAATACATCTCTTGATTTCTGTATATCTGGTGTCAAACTTAACTTCCCTTATATCATGTTTGAGAATACATTTTATAACATCACCATGCACAAACTGCTATTTTTTGTCCCCACAATGACGAATTTTATGTACATAATTTAATATTCTCGCTGTAACGGTAAACATCTCTCTTTTTCTCTCTGTTTCTTTGTCTCTATCTCCCCGCCATCTTTTGTTGTTTTTTGGGGGCCATGTTTTGCTTTTTGCTTTTGTACTACATTTTTGTTATTGCCAAGTCAAGTAATGAACGTTTACAAATATTCTTATTTTAATCAATAATGGTGTGTTCTTTACTGTTCTGTTCCATCTGTTATAACTAAAAGGAGGGCATAATTCAGAAGGTTTGATCCAGCAAACAGGCTCCAAGGTTTTAAAATTGAGCTTAGAAACCAATCCCAAATCTCAAGCATCTGATTGGCTGAAAATGGCAACCAGTCTCAATTTTATAACCTTTGGGACCAGCTTGTTCAGCCCATGAATGTCCTTATTTTCTCTCTTATGACACGATTACACACTGGGCACACGATGAGCGGTTCAGCGCACTCCATACATAATTCCAGGTGCGTACACGGCAAAAACAGGGCGCTGACCGTGTTTTTTCGACAACTACTGCAATAAACCATACTTTTCAGTCGTGTGTTCTGCTCTAGTAGGGATTCTAAAATGCAAAAGTTAAATTATTGAAAATACAATGTCTTTCAATCAAATTAATTACAAAAAACCTTCAGGTGTCTTTTTTAATATTTATATTTACATTTGAATATTTTCTTACATTCTTTGTTTCAATAACAGGTCCAAATTGGTCTTTTGTTACAGTGAAACCAGCAAACTATTTCAAAAAGCAATTTCAAAAGTTTGCTGTTTTAAAAAATACAGTTTTGGGGAAAAACAAAATGATTCTTCCAATTTTGTACACAACTTGAAACAATCGAAACATCTCGCGCAGTCTGTGATTCTCTGTGACCCTGGATCACACATTGAAGAGAATAAGGCGGATAGATACAAACACAAATTTGTGTTTCCACCGTTTTACAACTAAGGTACATTGCAAAAATACATTTCACTTTTAAGACCAACTAAAACAGCGTAGTTTACGAATCTGTCTTTTAAGTTTTAAGTATCTAATCATTTAGGCTGAACTACAAACAAAGATAAATGCAGATTAATTTTTCAGAAACTTTTACGTTAAAATATTTTCAATCTCATATCTACGAAAACAAAAACACTTTCGCCGGCTTACATTCGATGTCTTAATAGAAGTCTCGAAAATCTGGCGAGAGGTTCTGGTTAAAAACAAAAGATGTTTGTAAAACATATATGCCCCCCCCCCCAAATGCCAATTGGATAGAAATCTGTTCTTATTTTATTTAAGGTCACTGTGACCTTGACCTTTGACCTCAAAATGAATAGGGGCCATCAACTTGAATCTGATGACTAACCGCCCTACCAAAGACTGAATGTCTAATCGTTGCCTAACTATTGATCAGACAAGGTTTGTTAGGGACAGATGGACCGACCGATCGACATGTGAAAAGCAATTTACACCCGCTTCTTCGAAGGGGGCATATTTACACATATACACCTTGTCCCTTTATCGTCGGGAACAGTAACTTGGATGTAGGTTTTGATACCGAACAACAGTATAAGGACTTACCGCTCTGATTTCCTCGCATTTCTTTCTCCGCTTCTTTCCTCTCGTGTATAACTCCAATTAAATCGACGATATCCTCAATTTCTGGAGTAGGTGTACCTGTATAATAATCAGTGTACTGTGCTGTAGATTATAAAACTGAGATTTGAGACTGATTTCCATTCTCACTTTTATTTTTATAATCTTGGGGCATTTATAATAAAACATGTAAAAAAGAGGGCGTATCAATATCACAAAGGTCTAAAATGCGGCTCGTCACTCGAAAATATTCATTCGGACAGTTGACGTTAATTCTTGTAATGAAAATAATAAATAAGGTTAAGTTCTTTCCAACTATATTAACAACTAAAATGTGAAAATGTTACCGAATACACATTTTCCCCTGGCGTGTCCTATTATTTGGGTATTTACGTGTAACACTGAACAAACTTAAATCGAAGACATTGTTGTATATCCCTTAATTACTTCATTTCATATAAAGAGCAGCAGGTCCGTGTTTGACTATGTTATTTTATTATTATTTATTTTTATTGCAATTACTAACCGGCAGAAATCAAGCTGCATTAATAACTGAAGAGTTCATATGTACTGTATACACACATTAAACTGAGGAACTAATTGCAGTTTGACACCATTCCTTTGAATTACCCCACCATTGGGGCCTAGGCTGCGATGCCTTAAGTTAACATATAAATGTCATAACCAGTAAAAATAAAACCTCACTATCAGACCACCTCCGGCCTGAAGTTTATAAAACTGAGATTGGAAACCAGTCTCAAATCTCAAGCATCTGATTGGCTGAAATGGCGACCATTCACCATTTCAGCCAATCAGATGCTTGAGATTTGAGACTGGTTTCCATGCTCAGTTTTATAACATTGGCCACTTGCCACTTGGGCTGGACCAAAGTGGCCTGTATAGTGGAGTGGCCTTAATTTTAAGGTAGAAAATAATGCTATACTTTAACAAGAGCTGTCACTGGAATTGACATATGCCCCCGAAATGCAGCTTGAAATCAAATAGGTATACATATGTAATAAATAAACATATGTAATGAAAAATATGCTTGTGGAAGACGAAGCATACTGCATGCATATAATGTGAAAGATGAAAGGATCATAATTATGTTTCAAGTCTGTAGTAAATATATAGTTAAATAAAGTTAAATATTAATATGAACAAGAGGTCCATGATGGCCCTTTATCACTCACCTGAGTGCAACGTCTCGATATGGTGAACATTTACATCAAGTTATTTTAAAATCCAATAAGAAACAACAAATCTACAGCTTGGAAAAGAAAATGCTATTTTTCGTAACAGTGACCTTGACCTTTGACCTACAGGCATGGGTATTGTAAGCAACACATCCCTTTGTCATGGTGAATATTTTTGTAAAGTTATTTTGAAATCACTTCATTCATTAGGAATTAACAGCCAAGACAAGAAAATGTTATTTTTAGTAACAGTGACCTTGACCTTGGACCAACAGGCATGGGTATTGTACGCGAAAGTACACCTTGTCATGGTAAACATTTGAGCCAAGTTATTTTAAAATCCAATGAGAAATAACAAATTTACAGCATGGACAAGATTTTTCTATTTATAGTAACAGTGACCTAGTTTTTGAACCCAGGTGACCCATATTCAAACTCAACCAATTAATAACTGGGACATATGTCCTGACCAAGTTTCTTTACAATCTGAGAGTAAAATTGTGACCACTATAGTGTAAACAAGAAAATTCTATTTTTAGTAACAGTGATCTAGTTTTTGGACCCAGATGACCCATATTCGAACTTGTCTGACAAATCATTAGGACAAACATCCTGACGAAGTTTCATGACAATCGGAGCAAAAATGTGACCTCTAGAGTGTTAACAAGAAAATTCTATTTTAAGTAACAGTGACCTAGTTTTGGGACCCAGATGACCCATATTCAAACTCGTCCGAGAAATCATTGGGACAAACATCCTGACCAAGTGTCATGACAATCAGAACAAAAATGTGACCGCTAGAGTGTTAACAAGAAAATTCTATTTATAGTAACAGTTACCTAGTTTTTGGACCCAGGTGACCCATATTCAAACTCGGCCTAGAAATAAATGGGACAAATATCCTGACCAAGTTTCATGATAATTGGAGCAAAAATGTGACTGCTAGAGTGTTAACAAAAAAATTCTATTTATAGTAACAGTGACCTAGTTTTTGGGATCAGGTGACCCATATTCATACTCGGCCTAGAAATAAATGGGACAAATATCCTGACCAAGTTTCATGATAATTCGAGCAAAAATGTGACCGCTAGAGTTTTAACAAGAAAATTCTATTTATAGTAATAGTGACCTAGTTTTTGGACCAGGATGAACCTTATTCGAACTCGTCCGAGAATTCATTGGGACAAACATCCAGACCAAGTTTCATGACAATCGGAGCAAAAATGTGACCGCTAGAGTGTTAACAAGAAAATTCTTTTTTTAGTAACAGTGACCTAGTTTTTGGACCCTGATGACCCATATTAAAACTCGTCCAAGAAATCATTGGGACAAACATCCTGACCAAATTTCATGACAATCGGACAAAAAATGTTACCTCTATTGCGTTAACAAAATTTACCTTAGGGTTAGGGTTAGGGTTTAGGGTTAGGGTTAGGGTTAGGTAAAAAGGCCCATAACTCAGCCAAAAATAATCCGATCAGAAATTCCTTTGGATATGCATAACAAGTCTTGGTGACAAACACTCCTGTGAAGTTTCAATGAAATCCCTCAAGCGATTTCAGTTTACGTTAGGGTTAGGGTTTAGGGTTAGGGTTTAGGGTTAGGGTTAGGTAAAAAGGTCCATAACTCGGCCAAAAATAATCCGATCAGAAATTCCTTCGGATATGCACATCTATGCTTGGTGACAAACACTCCTGTGAAGTTTCAATGAAATCCCTCAAGCGGTTTGGGAGAAGAAGCGAGGACAAGATTTTGCTTCAAAGGGCCATAACTCAGCCAAAAATAATCGGAGCAGAAATTCCTGACGATATGCACAACTAGGCTTGGTGACAAACATTCCTGTGAAGTTTCAAAGAAATCCCTCAAGCGGTTTCAGAGGAGAAGCGAGGACAAGATTATTTCGGACGGACGGACGGACGGACGGACGGACGGACGGTCCGATTACTATATGCCTCCCTTCGGGGGCATAAAAAGGGACTTTAAAATAGTGACATTATGAGATGGTCTTAAAAAGGGGTTTTACTGCATGTTACGTTACCATACCTCGGTTGCACAGTTCCAGAACTGCCTCTTTCACATCTTCTTCCGCAAACCCCATCTCGTCAAAGAGGGCTTTAGTTGTGTTATAAAAAGCCTGTGCCTCCTTTTCTTTTATTTTAAGTTGTTCTGCACCATTTATCATTGCTCCACCACCGCTTGCTCCCAGATGATCCTATTAAACGGCATAGCAATGTTCAATTAAAATCATAACATAAAATTAATTAATGTTTGTTTATCACATAATTCATTCACTGACTCGTTTTTCTTTATACAATCCATTTTCTGTTTATTGGCGCATTTCTAACAACACATTTTGGCTTAGATTGTCCTGTTTCTGTTATACCCTATATTTTGGCTGTTGTTGCTTTATTTTGCTTTTTTGTTGTTGTTTTTTTTAAACAAAAGACTTAACTTCATTAAGATAATTTGTTTAATGAAAACAAAAATAAATGCTAATTTGGTCGGAAAATTTTATTCAAGTATAACATATTATTATGGTGGCCAAAATCCAGCCAAAATGTCATGACAACGCCGAAAAAGAAATAGATTTGAATATAACTTTATCTACTACAGAAGCCGAAACCTGGTGGCTAAATATGAACCTCTTATCAGCAAACTTTTTTTCGCTAAGTACTTGGACTACATTCGGAAATTCTAATTTCAAATTTTCGAATTCGTGCTCGGTTACTTGGGTAGAGAAAATAGCTCTTGTGTAAAGAAAAATAGTTCGTGGGTAGAGAAAAAGGTTTTTGCAACATGGCACCGGCCTAAGAATCTTAGTTTCCAGAGAAGGTTGCTTGCTCTTTCGAAAGATCATAAATGACCTATCAAATGATGTTGTTGTTGGTCTAATTTTTAAACGGACTTGATTGATAATAATAATTGATTATATTGTAATCGCAAATACTTCATTTGCGCACTTAAAAATTCATATATTATTAAGCCTGGGGTTCCTCTAGCTGCTGAATCTCAAGGTTCATTTTGACCGTTTTTAGTGATTTCTGCCAATTAATAGCCAAAATACGCATATTTTAAGGAAACATGACCTTATTTAAAATCCTAGGAGTCAACTTGATGCTTTTTGAATTTCAAGAGCCAAAGGGTCATCTTCCTGGTGAAATGTCACCACAGATTAAGCCATGGGCTTTTCGAAGTTTTGAGGAGATAGACTGACTTGGCAAATGACTATGACGGCCGAAATGGCTTCAAGGCCTATTTCGAAGGCACTATCTATCCCACTAAGACTGAAATTCTGCAACCAAAATTTCGATGATTGTATCTGAGTTCAAGTTCTGAATGAATTTCTTATTTTTGTATGTTCTATAAGCAATTACATTACGTCGAATAAATAAGTGTCTTATTTGAGATTCGCAAGTCAGGAACGTTCCGATATGGTAATTATTTCACAAAATGACATTTTAACGAAATAATTGAATTCAATCTCTGTTCCTGAAAATATATATACGATGCAAGCAAAGTTTTAAACTATTTTCCCATGAATTGTTTGCGACCGTGAGTGTAAACAGTTTGCAATCTTGATTACATTGTTTAAATAACAATAGAAAACACCAAACTACTCAAGTTACGTGATAAAGCAAGATGCTTTGTGATGAGCGAGACTAAAACAGGAAGAGAATACAAGATAAACAGACAAACAGGAAGATAATATTCCTACAGTCGTTCTATACAAATATATACAACAAAGGAACTTAAAAAGCCACCAAACACGACAAATATGAAGTATATTGTAGGCTCGGTTTGATTGAGTCTGTTCATGAGCTGTATTGGAAAATCATATTGATGTCCGCGTCGCCATTCGCAAAGCCATGGTGCGTTGAGCGTAACTCGATATTTAGACTTGTAAATCGTGCTCTCACCTTGTAAGGGCGTAATAGATAATGATCACTGATAGAATGCACAGGGAGACTTTTTTACGGCAGCCAAACGACACAAACAACGCTACTTTTTTATTTTTGTAGAGTTTTTCTTTCATAAAAATGTTTTTATTTTATAAATTTATTAAGTTTGTTAATAACTTAAATTTCTTTTTATGAAATAAAAGTAAAAATAAAAAAAACAATATTTTTTTCATAAAAATCGCAGGATATTACCCTCACAGAAAAAAAACGCGGATGTAAAAGCACAGAAGAGAAGACTGACCTGTTCGATTGAGGCTTGAACTAAAGCGATGTATTCCTCGCCTTTCTGTTCTATGCAATACGGACAAGCCGGGAACCAGCGACAATGTTCAGTCCATGGATCATCCTCCGGATCCCAGCGCCGCAAACCACCGTCACATGCGAAACACCGTACATGATCCTCGAAACCTGAATAAAACCGAAGTACACACTAACTGTAACAGTTATAATAGCTTTAACAATATCATATCATTTACATGTTAAGGGCTGTCTTCAGTCTTCAATGCACTACCATTGGTAAAAAATACAAAAGCAAAATCATCGGCAAAATGCAGATCAATAAAACTTTATAGAAATAATCGTTATTAATGTATCGTCATTTAACATACGTTAAGAAAAGTTAAAACAGTAAAGAAAAATTGCTAGACCTAAAAATTCCCTTAAATTCTATTTTATAAATTCACAAAAACTAAACAACTCAAAAGATTATTTTAAATGTCCACACGAGTATAATGATCCTGACAACAATATGTTGTGTCCTTTTTAAAGAACTTTCAAACATATAGAGAGAAATCAACGTTTGTCACCCATTGCGACCAGAAAGCGACCAGTCAAACACACTTTCACAAATATCTCGTTTTGTTTTATGTTCGTCAAAAGAAAACAGCATATTGTTTTTAGTATCATATTTCTCATGTGGGCATTCAAATGATATTTTGTCTTGTTTAGTTTTTGTAAAATTATGTAAATATAACATATATGGAATTTTAAGATCTGGTTATTTTTCTTTATTGTTCTAATGTGTATTATCAAATGCAAAATAAAGATACGTTAATAACTTTTATTTGCACAAAGTTTCATTGAACGGCATTTTGTCGTTAGAGAGATTTTGATTATTTTCTTATATATCGATGAACGTGCAATGATTACGGTCCTTAACCAAGATTTGTCTCTCATTTGCACAACCTTAATGATTTACACTGTAACACATTACTTTTACAAGTAAACAAACCGTGCATAAAAGCATACATTGATATCTTAAATTAATTTATGTTTAAAACCATTGACAACGTTTGAAGTTAGAAGATCTATGTTAGATGAATTATTACTCCTAATATATCGGTATATATTTGTACAATATTTAGTTTGCACAACGCGTCTGAACTAGTGCTATTCATTGCATTGATCACAACGTACCAGTGTAATATAACCCTGCTTCAGCCAGCTGACTTGGAGTTTGTCCGATGTTGGATGGCCACCTACGGAATGTTGCCAACCTTGCTTCGAACGTTTGGTACTCCGGATGGCGATAGCGGTTCGTCACTCCAGCATTGTGCCGATCTATGAATGTATCAAAGATATTTCCTAGATTATTTTCACCTGCACGTGAATATCGGCAGGACAAAACTCTTTGCGACGTTTTGTGCTACGAATATGTGCTGTTTCAAAGCATTTTGCACTATTACTATTAATAGTCATAACGATATATCTGGTGAGCGTAACTTAAATTCATGGTAGGGATAAAGTTGAAAGTTTTGTTGAAAGTCATGGACAAAATAGCTAAAAGAACAACACCATATCTTTATCATTGCAGAATTATCACTATTGCCCATTAGCAACAATTCATTGTATTCATTAATACACCAGCCATCACTAGTTTAAAACACAAATCAGTAAAGGTGAAACTTAGAGAACACGCCTTCTCAAAAAAGCTTACAAGAAATGACATATGCAGAGGGAGCTCAAGTTAATCGTAAGACTAATTTTAAATTTATTACAAAATAAGACACGACAAAACAGCAAATTTTTTTTTGTATATATATATTACATTGGAACTGTTATTGGCAAACCATAACTGGCTCTTGGGGTTTAATAAAATTTTAAGGATCATCAACCTAAAAATAACTCCTGCCAGGTGCTTATTAACCAGCATATAAAATTTGCCTTGGTGAATTAACCAAAAACCACACAACACCTCAAACAAAGGGTTACACTTACTATTCCATTGTAATTGACGGTTGTAATCTGGATCAGTTGTTTGGAGGTGACTCTGAAAATATGCATCCAATATATTTACCCCATTTATCAGTTAGAAAATTTCTTCTACCAATGTACTCGCAGCCTCATATTTTGCTAATGCCTGATTATATTTTAGAGCTAGTTTGAAAAATGATCAATTACAATAAAAATAAATGTTTTTTAGGTTTCCGTTGCCTCGCAATGATGATTACGTTTATCAGGGTTATCCGATCGAAACATACAGTAGCCTTTGAACTGAAGGGTACATTTTAAATTAGTTAATTTATTATTTTTTTAATTATAATAACGATATACATATTGAAATTCTGCAATATAAAATGCATAAAATAAAAAATATCATATTTGGTAATATCATAAATACACCAAAACTATGAAGAAACTAGTTTGTGTGTTATAGGCTTATTTCTACGAACTTTTTATAAAGGCAGTGAACGTTGCTGATTATAGTATATCGCTCTAGAGAGCAGATACAATGTAACCCCTAACAAAACACTTGAAAATACACACTGGACATATAGCTTTTTGCGCTGTAGACGCGACTATCGCGCCTAAGACGCATTTGTTTTCGCGTATAAGACTGGTTTAATGGCGCTAAGCCTTAGACATGCAGCATTTCGGTTCAACATTGACACTCTAAAAAACTAGAATAATACCTTCATATCAGCCAGTCTTTCTTCGCCTAGACAGAGTAGTAAGTACGGACAATCTCCGGAGTGTCTGACATGCTCTACGAGAGGGTCGTCTGCCGGCGAGAAATCCTTCAGTCCTATTCCACACTGGAAACATCGGACTAAGTCTCCTTGATCTAAAAATTCCAAAGATGGTGCAGTTGTAACATTCTTTCAAAGGCGCCGAACTTGACACATGTCTGGGCAAGGTCGGAATACTCAACTAAATATATTCATAGCTTTTCCCAAAAAATATAGTCTGCTATTAACTATTTTTGGGTATTATTGACACTGTACTATAATTATGCAAGACAGGTGATGTATTTCGTAAAAGCATACGCAAATATTTAACTTAAAGTCGTTTTGAATAATATTAATAAATATTTAGATGCCAATGGTTTTATCTTGTTAACTTAATACTTAAGTAATTGCGTTAATTTTGGTTTTTGTTTCAGTTTTTTTCAGTACACATGGTGAAGGTTGTACCCGACTTCGTACGATATGGAATGGTCGAAAAGAAAATGTGCATTTCCCTTTTACATTATATCTGTGCTTTTAAACTTTCGTTTATTGTAAGTGGCGTCTATTTGAAACTGATCATTGTATAACCATGCTCTCTTCTCCACTAATATTTGGCTGTGTGAGAGGAGGCTGTGTCTACTGGATGTGGCCATTCCTGATCAATATGCGTATTTTACCATTTTAACCAGATGTACAATTAATTGTTGTACTGTTTTACTTACTTGTTGAGAAGAACCCGGCTTTGGCTAACTGAGGTGGACTCGGGCTGCTGATGGGCCAATGCATGTAGGAATCCAAGCGCTGGCTCTCGCTGTCGTAATCAGGGTATCGAGGCGGAGGACTCTGTAATGTTGCAACGTTACGCGGCGTGTCCTCTTCGTGTGACTGATAAGGGGTCTGGGAGAAATTGTACGAAATGTCGGGTCGGAATAATGTTTCACGGTCTGATACAACCTGTTCGCTCTGACTTTCGCGTTGATCTTCGGAAACTTGTATAGGAAAACGTGGATGTTCGGACATCTCACCAGTGTGTGGTGCTGTTCGTAAGATATACCGTTGTGGTTTTGCCGGTATCGCTTTCATTTTCCATGTTTTAGAACGCTTCAGGGAACTTTCTTTGTATTTTCGCAATGATATTTTTCTATGTGTTTGATGAATTAACGGTTGGTGAATTTTCGACTTGCTCTCATTAATGCTTTTTATTGAGACATACATGATTGTACTAAATCGCTTAAATTCATGGAATATATCGAAAAGCGAGGGGTGTTCAGTTTTGGTTATAATATACGTGTTCGTTTCTTTTTGAAATATGATAAAAGAATCATTATTTTTCAAAACCGTTGGCAAACAACTGAAGCCAACCAAATTTTCAATCGGAATCTCGTTCAAAGCTTGTTGGAAAGTACCTGTAAAATTAACGACAATCTGCAGTCTCGTGTTGTCTTTTATAAGCACTCCTTCCTTGCATATTTCCAGTAAAAGCTCTATGTCTGCAACCCATCGATAATGATCGCCACACATGTCACGCACTTCAAGTATTCTTAGTTTGTTTTGCACACTGTTTTGCATGATTCTGAAAGACTTGATAAAAGGCCTGATTATGATTTTATTTTTATTTTTTCGCGGAGGTTTATTCATTTCAATAATTGCAAAAAATAAATGATAAATATTATAAAAGCATATGAATTAATTCTCGTAACCGTCCTTCCGGGATCTTTCAATTTTCGTTTCCTCTTTTTCCACTTTCTCTTTTTCTCTTCTGTCTTCACAATGATCCCCGTCCACATGCTTGCATCTCCATCACCTGAAACTAAATAATTACACAGATTTCGAATAGACGAAAATGACTAAACTGTTTAATGGTTAATAAATTTGTAAATCTTGTTGTTTTTTTCGTTTTTGCGTGCTTGTGATAATTAATCAGCCATCGACAACCGATGCTTGCATCTCCATCACAAGGGACTAGATCATTTTGCAAGTTAAAAATAGACGAAAATGACTAAACTGTTAAGAGGTTAAGTAAGAGACGCATATTTGTCAATCTTTTATTTTTCGTTTTTGTATGCTTGTGGTTATTACTCACCAATCGAAATCAGATGAATCATTGACTGAAATAAAACCTCCTAGGAAATAAAAAGAACGTACAATAATCGTATTAATTGTTTCAATAATAATTTGACTCTTTCTTACTTCCTTCTTTTTGTGATTCAATTATCTCATGTGTATTTACCAAAAACGGATTTTTGAAATTATACTCTCGAAAAACATGTTTTTATAACACATATCTTGCAAATCTTGTTTTTTGATTTTAAATGAGTAACAACCAGCGATGATATAAATTCGACTGCTAAATCATATCTGGGCCTTCACTTTTGCATGAAGTTTTATTAAGCGACGGAGTCTGAAATATTACTTCATATTTGTCGTGTTTGGTGGCTTTCAAAGTTTCCTTTTCTCCTATTCCAATATCACAGTTAGCGTTGTTTGTGCCACGTGGAAGCTGTAAAAAGTCTTCTCGTACATTCAATCAGTAGTGTTATCAGTTAAGTCCTTTGGCGGTCTTTCAGCCCGATACATTTGTACTATGTTAACAGTATTTCTGAAATTTTGTTTTGATATTTCAGGTAGTTTTAAGATGCATGGTTACAATATCTAAACCGATATAGATTTGGATATTGTTAAATCACCCTTAGGATATACTTCCTGCTTTTAAATTCAAATTGGAAGAAATTATATGTAATTGGTTTAATTACATGTAAATTCAATTATTTAATCAACTTATGATTGAAAGTAATATTAAAAATACATAAAATTACTTGATCAAAAGAAATTAATTACACTCAATTACAATAATTAAATACTAGTATCCCACACATGCACTCACAAAACAGAAACTGAAAGAAGTATTTATTGAAAACCTGTTAAGTTAACCTAAACATAGTCAGTCCACGCATCACTTTTGCACGATTTGTCAACCCTACCTTTTTCCGCAATATCTATCCGACAACATGCAACAAAATGTCTACCTTAGATATATCTTACTTTACTCGACTTTCTTAGCACCTGCATCACACTGAATATACGCGCTGTTATTTTCTACTTGTCCAGTCCGAAAGGCTGTTACATTGTGTGCCGCAGTCGAAGATTGTTTTATTTTTCAAATTTTGACGTTTACTAGCACAGCGTTTATAATGACATAAATAAAATGAGAATATACCGGACTATACTAAACGGAAATTTGGACACACTAATGTTATTCGATTAGTTACAACACATTAACCAAAACCTTTTTACGAACGTAATTATTTTATATTGCGCGCTTCATTTATACATTAGTATTCCGCTATTTGCAGCTCATTGTGAAATAGACGCTTGTATGGATCCAGCATATAAAGCGATGACGCAAACACGCTACTTAATTTAGGTAACGAAAATATTTCTCATGTAACCCATATTGTTTTCTCATCATGACTCTCCCTGATCATGTCTATAAAATTTTATATCTTAAAAAGAACGTGTGTTGTTACTGTATGACGTAGCCCTATTGTGCATTATTAAATGTAAAAGCTAAATGCGTGTATTTCAATAAAACCAATAATGACGCATAAAAGTAATATATCGCATTTAAATATTTCAACAAAAATCCCTACCCTATTTTGTAGGCGTGTTTATCAGATAAACTAACTATCACTCAAGCGAAGGACGCTTACCTGAGCTAAATATAGCTGAAGTAAACAAACACTAGAGCAGACGATAACATATTTTACATTGTAAAACTTTGTATAATAATTTCTGAATTTCTGTTAACAATGCCTTCAAATGTAAAATCCCTATTTGTGTTTTCATTCCAGTCTAATAAGGCCAAGTCAATCTTGTTTTTGTTTGTAGAAAAAATAAATGAAATTCAACAGCTGTGTCACTTTTCAGCAATAATTAGGAACATGTATGGTTCACATTTGTTTTAAACCTTGATGCATTGTTATGCACAATCTATGTTTTATCATAATCCTAATTTACAAAGTGAGCTCTGATGCTGGTGATACTAGGCCAAGTTGGACATTTCCCAGTGATAATTGCAAGAATAACAAGAGCCAGTCGGAAACGACTGCACGCTCGACTATTCGAAAAGTCAGACATATTTAAGCACATTTTAAACTGGGCTTCATTTAAACTGGAGAGTGATTCAGGAGTTAATGACACCCCCAACACAAACACATGAACAAATTTTTCTTAATTACATGTTAGGAAATCAATAAATTACACTTAATTTATTCTTGTAGGTATTTTTAGAGGGTTTACACAACCCAGCCCATACACCCCTGATCCCACACCCATCAACCCACTATCCCTGCCCACCTAGTGGTGTGGTGTGGTGTAGTAAAGTATGGTGCTGGTTGCTGTTGTTGTTGGTGGTGTTGTTATTGGTGTTGTTGGTGTTGTTGTTGGTGGTGTTATTGTTGGTGTTGGTAGTGATGGTGTTGTTTTTGATGTTGTTGTTGTTGGTGGTGTTTTTGTTGTTGGTGTTGTTGGTGGTGGTGGTGTTATTGGTGTTGTTGTTGTTGTTGGTGGTGGTGGTGTTGTTGTTGGTTGTCGGTGTTGTTGTTATTGTTAGTGTTGTTGTTGGTGGTGTTGCTGTTGTTGTTGTTGGTGGTGTTGTTGTTAGTGTTGGTAGTGATGGTGTTGTTGTTGGTGGTGTTGTTGTTGGTGGTGGTGGTGGTAGTGTTGGTGTTGTTGTTGGTGGTGGTGTTGTTGGTTGTCGGTGTTGTTGTTATTGTTGGTGTTGTTGTTGGTGTTGTTGTTGTTGTTGGTGGTGTTGTTGTTGGTGGTGGTGTTGTTGGTGTTGGTGTTGTTGTAGGTGGTGTTGTTGTTGTAGGTAGTGGATTTAAGTTTCTCCTCCCCGGGATTTTCACTTTTTTGACAGTTAACCAATTTTTTTTCACACAGATTACAATAAAATTCATTTTGTCATGAAAATTTCTCTGCCATTTCATTTGAAATGTTGCAAAGAAGACACATAAAAAGTTTTTAGGGAAAATACTTCTTGGTTATTGCGCTATTTGAAAAAAAGGCCCTTAGATGTGAAGCATGTCAAAAATACCAAGAAAACCTGCCCCAGCGCCATCTAGTGGCTTAAACAGTCAAGTTGGGGGTTTAAAAGGAATGCCTATTTTATGAGGACAGTTACTAAAAATATTTATATATATATAACTGGAATTCCTTTATATATATATAACTGGAATTCCATAAATAGTAACTGATGATGTGTACTTGGGTAACCAAATGTTTCTATTGGGTGGATGCCTGCTACCGTGTTCCAACAATTCGTACTTATTCTTATTCGCACCATATCAAGCACCGTATAAGTAAATTGTGATAATTATTTGTTTATGTGTCACGCGATACTTTAACTTTAATTAAGCGACAGATAACAATGATAATGACTTACCGTTTGACTTTGAGTAAAATAGCTAGGATGATGTGGGTTTTTCCACGCTTATACTGATTAACAGTCGGTAAACTTCGGCTCTTGTATTTGGCTGAATTATTTTTTAAAGTTTGAAAAACAAATAATGATACACAGTCCTAAACTATAGAAGTGCGGATATGCGTTTAAGTAATTGTTAAGATTTTGTTTTTCAAATCTACAAGTTTAAGCGTTCCAAAGAGCTAGTCGAACAGTAGTAATATTTATCATCTACAGTTGTTTGACCGGTTCCGGAGGATTTGTTAGATCTGGAGGATTCCGAATATTATTCACGTATTTCCGGTTGGCGCCTGTCGGTGGCGAAATCTATCTTGACAATTATTTTAGTCAAACATTAAGTTACATTTGTAGTGATTTTCAGAAACATTGATAAACATTAATTTTTTGAAATTGAAATTCAAAACGTGCCAGGTATGGTAATTTTGCATGAGTGAGTCGTGTTGGAAAATCGCGTTCTATAAATAGTCGAGAGACCAACATTCCAAACGTCAATTTTGTTGCAAAAGCTGAATAAATTTTTAATGTGCAATCATTACAGATGGGATTAATCCAAATATTGGCTGAATAAAAATGTTTATTTGTACAAAGTTTCTGTGCAAGGAGGGTGACCCCCTTTGACCAGTTTCGATGGATCATTCATTTTTATTCATATTTTTTCTTGACGAGGCCCCAAATGGAAGAGCTTCTTGCAAACACGTTAGTTATTATAAAACATAAGGAGGAAACAATTTTAATTATTTGTGAATATGTTTGGTCAGAAAATATCCCCCCAAAAAAGTGTTTCCAACACGACTCACTCATGCAAAATTACCATACCTGGCATGTTTTGAATTTTTATTTCATTAACTTAATGCTTATCGATGTTTCTGAAAATCGCTACAAATATAAATCGATGTTTTATTAAAATAATTGTCAACATACCTTTCGACGCCAACTGGCGCCAACCGGAAATACGCGAGTAATATTCGGAATTCCCCAGAACTAGCGAATCCTCCGCAACCTTCAGAAAGCGCCCCGAGTTGCTTGTAACATTGTGTAGCTCTGTAGGCAGTTCTTTTAATGCTGGAATCCACGCAAGAGCTGCATTTACATGCACATTGGTATATTCAACATCAACTTCCAAGGAAACATCCATTGGAGGTTTGATTGGTAGCCTTATATTACCGAGTGTTGTTCATTAATTCTAAGCTATCCATTGTGATATTTAATGCAGACGTTGACCTTTTGGTATTTTACTTCACGAAAAAAAAGTTCATAAAATGAATTACAAGGTGTTACTGCTGAACCGATGAAAAGAAATCCCCTTTGGCACCCCTAGCTATGATTTTTACATATGACTCATTTTCCGACGGAAGTGACAAATGCTCGTCGGAACTAGCTAAATGACAACAGCGATTAGTCAACAATTTGCAGACGATTTTTAAATGAAACGTAAAAAACGAAAATTCTATTTTATAGAGGAGATATTTTCCTACTTGTATGCAAAAAACATCGTCCCTAGATCGACCGTATAAAACAGTTTAAGTACAAAATATGAAAAACCCACCGGAACCGGACAACTAACTGTATAAAAACTGTAAAAAAGACTACATTCGACTAAATATTTTTTGCATTAACTCAATTTACGGACAACCGCCAATGATATAATACAAGAACATCAAAAAGCCTTTAAATTATATTTAATATTTAGAAGGTACAGGAATAGGTTTTTGTTACGGCTTTATCTGTCGTGTCCAGGTATGCTAATATATATATATATATATATATATATATATATATATATATATATATATATGGTTGAGAAAATAAATAAAACATCAACAAAAATCTTTAAGAAACACTGGATCCCCGAAAGGATACACGAACAAATAAGCTAATTATAAAATATGGGAAAAGTGTTTTGTTCTTACAGTGCTGATTTGATAAAGCTACCCGAACGTTTTCGTCAACTTTTAATTGACTTCATCAGGGGTATGATGATAATTAAAATCAACAAGTGGTTACGCTATGATCTTAAAGTGTTGAACCTATCGGATTAGTTTGTTAAACTGTTTAATCCAATCAAATTATAGCGGGGATATAGATATTCTAAAAATAGAATTAATGCTAACCTGCTTTGTTTTATCGCGGAAGTGTGTTTTATGGCCGGGGGGCTCGATACGGGATTATTATAGTAGAGGTACGAAATGGGATTTATTAGCGAAACACGATATTTTAATTGTGATATTGATAAGTAACCGTCAGTGTTTTTGTTATCTTGATAGTTATGAAATTCAGACAAAAGAAGACAAAAAAATGGTTATCCGAAATGAAAAATAAATTGTGTTGAATTAAGAATAAATAAATTAATTTATAAATGTAAACAAACACTGTTTGGTAAGAAAAACTAGGTCTATTTAATTAACACGGGTTATTTTATAAGTTTTAAATGATCGTTTGCTGTTGTTGTTGTTTTTGTTCATTAAGACTTTTATCTGTTGTTGTTGTTGTTGTTGTCTTGAAAGACATAAGAAAATACATTTGACAAATGTTATTGATTGTGTAAATCGGCGTCCATAGGGGCCCGGCAATAACCTTTGTAGGATAGCAAATATCGATAACACATTTTATGCAATTATAATAATGTTTATTCGTTATCTAACTATAACTAACGATGCGTATTTATTGCCTTTAGTAATCAAATTTCAAAATTCACTTTTTACCTACTAGCCCGTAAATCATTCTGATAGTAATTATGAATGTTAAACAACAGCAGCAACAACAACCGGCAAAACTAACCCTGACCCAGTGACCTACATTATGATGACTTAACTGTACTTGTGACCTAATTTCGAATTATCATTCGCTTTTATTGATACCTGAAGGTTTTAATGTGTTCAGCCGGCGTATCCAATATGTTTCTCTTGCTTTTCTCTGTGCATCTGTCCAGGAGTTGTTGAACTCGATGCAACAGAGTTCTATGTCAGAGAACGTATGTTCTTCCCGCTTGAAATGTTCTGCAACTGGAGACCGAAAGAACCTTTCTTTGGACCAGTCCGATCTATGCAAATTCATGCGCAGGGCAATTGTCAGTTTTGTCTCCCCAACATACTTTTTATCGCATTTTTTGCAAGTCATGAGGTATATCGCATTGCTCGTTTTACAATTTGATACCCCCTTTATGTATGACCGTGCCTTGTTTGATGAGAGAAATGTGTTGGTAGGAGTCATGTGTGCACAGGTTTTGCATCTGGAAGTGCCACACGGAGCAGACCGACCTTCACTGTGGGTTTCGGTTGAAGGTCTGATTTTTGCTCGGACTAGAATATCACGGAGACTTTTTGGCCTTCTGTAGGCGACAAGTGGTTTCTCTGGGAATATTCTAGTAAGTTTGTCAGACTTTTCAATGATTGACCAATGCTTGTCTATAGTTGTACGGATGTTTGGTAGGTTTGGGTGGTATGTGACCACAAATGGCAATCTTCGGTTTGTGTTTGTACCTTTTGTGACTGGTTTTAGCAGGTCGTCTCTTTTGAGGGCGCGTGCTTTCATTATGGCCCCAGACACAGAATCATTGTGGTAACCTCTTCTTTGCAGATGAGCAGACAGCTCATCTGCTCTTTCGTCAAAAGTGTCTGTGTTCGTACAGATTCTACGAATGCGTAAGGCTTGGCTGTACGGGATATTTCTGCTACAGTGCTTTGGATGACAACTTGTTGGAAGGAGGTATTGATGCGTGTCTGTTGGTTTTGAGTAGAGATCGACCACTATTTTGTTTTCTTGCAATTTTGAGACCGTATCCAAGAACACATGTTTGTCATTAGACACCTCGCTGGTGAATTTTATTGATGGATGAAAGTTGTTGGCCATGTCGAGAAATTCTGTAAGATTCTCTTGACCATGGCACCATTGCATGTCCACATCATCAATAAAGCGCAACCATAAGTGTGGCTTCATAGGGACTGCTGATAAAAGTTGTTTTTCTAGACGCCCCATGAAGATATTGGCGTACGAGGGTGCCATTTTAGTGCCCATTGCTGTACCTTGAATTTGAAGGTAGTGTTTCTCATTGAATATAAAGTTATTGCATTTCAGGACGAGTGACAGCAGTTCTACTAGTGTTTCAGTCGGTGGGTCTTTATAATATCTACTGTCCCACGCTTCTTTACATGCACTGATACCATCTTCATGCGGAATGTTGGTGTATAAGGACGTAACATCCATAGACACCAAAAGGGTGTTATCTGGGACAACCTGTGAGTCAATTTTCCTCAGATAATCAGTGGTATCTTGTACATATGATGGTAGACTGCTAACATGCGGTCTGAGATGCAAATCAATAAATTCTGAGAAAAGTCTTAATGAACAAAAACAACAACAACAGCAAACGATCATTTAAAACTTATAAAATAACCCGTGTTAATTAAATAGACCTAGTTTTTCTTACCAAACAGTGTTTGTTTACATTTATAAATTAATTTATTTATTCTTAATTCAACACAATTTATTTTTCATTTCGGATAACCATTTTTTTGTCTTCTTTTGTCTGAATTTCATAACTATCAAGATAACAAAAACACTGACGGTTACTTATCAATATCACAATTAAAATATCGTGTTTCGCTAATAAATCCCATTTCGTACCTCTACTATAATAATCCCGTATCGAGCCCCCCGGCCATAAAACACACTTCCGCGATAAAACAAAGCAGGTTAGCATTAATTCTATTTTTAGAATATCTATATCCCCGCTATAATTTGATTGGATTAAACAGTTTAACAAACTAATCCGATAGGTTCAACACTTTAAGATCATAGCGTTACCACTTGTTGATTTTAACTATCATCATACCCCTGATGAAGTCAATTAAATGTTGACGAAAACGTTCGGGTAGCTTTATCAAATCAGCACTGTAAGAACAAAACACTTTTCCCATATTTTATATATATATATATATATATATATATATATATATATATATATATATATATATATATATATATATCTACTAAAGTCATAAGTTATTAGTTATTTAGGACAAATACATTTCGTGATACAAATCGCCCATTTATTAGCTGATATTGACCAAACCCGACATACTGGCCAGAAAATGACCTCTGAAACATGTGTCTGTAGGAGATAAGTGTTTTTTTCCCAGATTATTTTAACTAAATTTCTGTCATGTTTCACGGGTGTATTTTGTTTAATTAGAAGTGGCAGTTTTTAGTCAGAAAAAGTAGCATCAAACATGACTTGAACCTCAAGTCTTCTGCGTAATGTGATGACACTACCAAATTATTATGAAGTACTGAATAAGCTACCTCAAGGTCTTTCTGAGTCATTTCCAGATTATTTTGCAAGTGTCTGCAAGGGAATGCCGAGGTTTGAATCAGATACCTTGGTTAGTCTCAATTATTCGACTGCAAGTACAGACCCACTATCATACTGACTTTTTACAGATGTCTGTTCTTTACGTCTCAAGCATTAGCGATCAAAACTGTAGTGGAAATCAGGGTCTATTTAATCAATGGGTTATGAATGTATAGCGTAGACGCGCATATTTTATCGATAATGCTGTCGTCGCATATCGTTATCAGCTTCCAGTGTGTAAAACACAGATCACGGTCCAAGACGGACCAGGTAGAATGGAATGTTGAACGCATATTAATACTATCCACTGTATTTTAGTTCATACGGACTAATTAGTCGTCCAATTTTAAGTGTTTATATGTCGCTGAAAAGGGGAAAAGTTGATCTACACGTTGGTGTAATTTTTATTTTAATTAAACTACTATGACCCCCTATTTACGCGATTTAAAATCGCAAAACGGGTTGATATTTCGCTGAATATTGAAAAGACTGTTTTCTTCATTATAATTAAATACGCACATCCTTATTATACTCATAAAATATTTATTATTATATTTCTAAATTGCTATAACCAAACAAAATGGAAATAAAAAAGTTTCCGATTATTATTTGTTGTAATTTTGTTTCAGAGATCGGAACTGTGCTTTGTTATTGTTATTGTTTGCTTGTTATCTATTAACTCCTTTTGTGTCGTTGAAAAATAAAGAATATTTAATGAGCTCAATGATTGAAATTGACAAGTTTTTATCATTTGTTTGCCACTTTCTTTTCCGACTTCATTTGAGTTCGGTATAAATGAAAGAGCGACTTTAATTATGATGCTAATTGGCACAACTTTCAATAGTTTTGTTTTTAATTTGTTAACATCGTTTTTCACACGTGCCATTCTCCAATATTCACGGTATTTCTATGGGGTCTTTGATGATTGTTTTTAAAAAAAACGACCAAAGAGCGACCAAACTATTGCTTACACCACTCTTAACTTTTTTGTCATTGTTGATGAAACATGTCTTATAGCAAACGTGACTTTTTGCATTGGGACGAAGACATAAATCCGGATGATTTACTTGGGGAGTACACCCACAGTGAATGTGAGGTTATTTCCGATGATAATATGGTCTCTGAACCTATGTGCAAAACATACCATTGAAATTAGGAGTTACACAGTCTTTTCTCTAAGAAGACGTTACACTTTACTCCATAGACACACCTTTATTTCGTGGGCAAACAGTGTAGATCCAGATCAGCCATTCATGTTGTCTGATCTGGATCGACACTGTACGTTTTAGATTCATAGAAGATTGCACGGATAGTAGATTAGAAATGTCTTGTAAAATTTGGAAGGAATCTATTTGTGTTCAAATCAGAGGCCTCGATCGGAAGCTCAATTGGTAGATTATGGTTAGCCAGAGATCCGAGTTCATTTCAGAGCAGGATCTACAGTTCAAATATTACGTAAACATATTAAGTAAGGCATAGATTGGTATTTTTAAAATATCACTGGTTATAATAAACGTTTTCATACATTTTAAAATCTTGAAAATGAAAACTGAAGACCCTTCGTCATAGAATTATAAAATTTCACTCATGGTGAAGACACGCCGTTAAATCGTGAAATTTGAAGTCAGTTTTAACCAAACTAACACAATAAGATTGCTTTTATTTATGTACTAATGCACGATGCAACCAAAGAACTAAATAAAAACCCTAACTTTAGTCACCTTTGTCGGTAATTCAATGTGTGAATAGCGAGCAAATTTAACGAGTAATAATTGGGATGGCCGCCATTTTATCAAAATTGCCTATTTTCGCGAAAGTTTCTGTTAAAATTGTCAAGACCCAAGCTAATGTATCTATATAATTTTACATTGGATGCACTGTCTCATCTTTTCTTTGCATTTTCCACTAAACAATTTTGCATTATAAATCGCTATTTATTACTGAAAGCTGTGGGAAACAACCCATTGTCTACCCAATTCGGCCAATTTGTCTATATTATTTGGGAACAACAATTATCAACAGACTTGGTAAATTTGCATATTACACATTATACAAACAGATATTAACTTCAATCAATAAAAGAAATGAAATATCAATACTTACATTGTGTATTTTATCCGATAATTGTACCCGATTATTATCTTAAAAGGTATAATTTAACGGACAAGATCATACGTATTTTTAGTTGTTTAGTTGTTTTTCTCTAATTGCAAATGGCGGCGGAAATTGATCAGATCACGTGATCTACGACGACATCATATTGTCACCAATCGGCGAGTGCGATAACCCTACTAATTAAATAGACCCTGTGGAAATCACACTGCTTTAAATTCCCATTTTTTCACTTCCATTTGAAAATTTCAGCTCTGCAATTTTCATTTGTTGTTATAATACATAAATAGTCTCTAAAGTATCAATAAAATAAAAAATAATCCTCAAATAACACTTTTAACGGTCACACAAATTACCGGAATCTACCAAAATTACTGCAATTACTGGAATCCCCTCTGATTTACCAGAATCCACCTTATAAATGATTTTTGTGGCTACATGTGTATATTGTGTTATGCAAAAAAAACATGACATCACGTCGAAATCCCAAGAAAAACCCGTTTTATCTTAATACTTAACATAATTAGAAAAAGAAACCATTTAATTGTCATGATCATAAAGAATGACCTACATGACAACGAAAAATGATACCGGTACTGTCAAATCTAGATGCATAATGCTTTTAAAAGCTCTGACATCACGATACATATAAATATTTCCAAAATAATATCTCTGAAAATCCTTCTTACGGTATTTTTAATTTTATAGCATGTACAGCAATTTTATACGTACATGACAACTAAAATGGGAGCTTTACAGTCAAATCTAGATGCTTTAAAATGCTTTGATATCATGATACATTTATTAATTTCCAAAAAAAAAATAAGTCTGAAAATTATTTTTAAGGTGGATTCGGGTTAATCAGAGTGGATTCCGGTAATTTTGGTAGATTCTGGTAAGATGTGTGACCCCACTTTTAAACTTACTATTGTTTATGCCATTTACATGTTGATTTTAATGTGATAACCAATGAAAGCGTCTCTTTTATAAACTGATAATCTACAGTCAGGTAGACGTTTAGCGGTGTAACTTAAAAACTGTTGACGTGTGGAGGTTTATAAGTTTTTTCATAATGAACAACCAAATTTCTTAAAAAGAATTGCATAATTATATTGATTCTAATTGGAATAAGCTTTTCAGGTATGTTCAAGTTTTTATACGCCCGTTTGAAAAACGGGACATATTATGGGAACACCTGTGGCCGGCAGGCGGCGTCCACAGGGTTTCCGCTTTCTAAGTCAAAGAGTTTTCATCCGGTCTTTATCAAACTTGGTGAATATGTTGGTGGGCATAATATCTTGACCAAGTTCTATAACCAGCCAAAGCCCCCCAGGCACTCCTGAATTATGGCCCTTGAATTATCCAAAATTACTGTTTCCGCTCTCTAAGTCAAAGAGTTTTCATCCGGTCTTTATCAAACTTGGTGAATATGTTGGTGGGCATAATATCTCGACCAAGTTCTATAACCTGCCAAATGCCATCAGGCACTACTGAATTATGGCCCTTGAATTGTCCAAAAACTGAATTAGCAGTATCTGCTCTCCAAGTCAAAAAATTTTCATCGGATCGTTACGCAACTTTGATGATCAGCATTTTGACGTGCGTACATGTATTTTGTGTCAGTTTGGCACTCTTGTTTTAAGATATATAAGGTTTAAAAAAACTATTTGAAGCCGTCAAAAGTTGTGACAAAGATTCTTATCACTGGCATATAGACATAGAAGGAAAATTTTCCACATTGACTTGAATAGTAACTGGGTAGTGCGCAAAGGGCGACCATTGTATTTATAGAAAAGCCCTTGTTGCACACAAATAGTTGGGCTAAAACTTTAAATCCGGTTTTATTCGCGTTAGTTTTATTTTCGCTAATATTCGCGAATCACTTACCTCGTAAATTAATAAATACCGTAAATATATTATGAGTTTCCATATATCTGAAATAAGTTTATTCGAAAATATGCAACTTAAAATAGAACTGACGGTGTCGCGAATCATCAATATGTGAATAAAGAAACAAGCTAATTTTTGACAAAAATCGCGAAATTTTGAGCTTGCGAAATTAATGCATTTTACAGTACCTCAGTCAGTGTTTCACCCCAAAAGTTTATCAAATCTTTTAATGGCTGTTTGCTGAAGTGTTGTTTGATTAGACAGCTTTGGAACAGTAACCACTATCTGAATAATGAAATACATTTTTATTCACCTCCCCATGAAAAAAAACAACAGATCTGTGTAAAATGGCCATTTTAATTTGTAAATTAATGGGTTTTATTCAGTGATGTTTGTTAAAAGTATGAATCACAGACAGTTATTGATCAGTCTTTAGTTTATGAATGAATCTTAAAATTTGGTTTGTTTTTATTGTGTTTACTACTTAACCTTAATATACCAGATATCATATAAATACGAGTACACGTATGTCTTTCAGGGCTCTGCCAACTGGGTGATTCAGGCAACATAGTTTATTATTAATTTATGCCAGCCTTGACATGAGTCCACAACAACAGCAGATTTTTTTGGATCATATGGGACAGAGTTCCATCTACAAGGACAACTACCAAGCACCTCTAAGTGTAAGACATGTAAAGGACATGGGAATATGTTAAACTGGGTTGATCCTGGAAGAGATTAATCAGGTAGAAGCCATTGATTTTAAGTTTATACAGATGGCAAAGAATATTCCAATATCTAGAAGGTATTGGATTACTTTTTTAGTAGTTGAATATTTAAATTTTAAATAGACAAAAAATATTGTTAGGACTTTATTTTCACCTGAATTCAAAGTGCAATTAACAGAAACACCTGGTGTTATTTTAACATGTTCCTTAATCAATCTACTCAATCGGCTGTTGGTCAATATGTCTGATTAAATCTTGTCCTCACTTCATCTCCAAAACTGCCAAGGCTTTTCATCCTTAAATGTATATAACAGAGGCCTTATACAGGCCTCTTCCCAATCCAAAGAGTCTATTCCCGAAATGCTTGGTAAGATGTTGACAAAATATATCTAAATCCTCTGATGGGAATGAAAAATTATAGTCTAAAAATCAAGTGCTTTAAAACACTAAATTTTAGTTGAAAATTCTTATTACTATTCAATGTGTAAACTAGCACCCATCTTTCATTGAATCTTTTTCCCAAAATAAACAATTATCACACATAAATTTCCCAATTTGAAAGGCCAGGGCCTCTTCCCAATTTTCTGATGAAAAGCCCTGTCTGCTTGGGGATTTCATGAAAATTTTACAGGAATGTTTGTCACCTATCCTAGTTGTGCATATCTTCAAGAGTTTCTGCTGAATTTATTTTTACGGGACCTTAAGTTATTTTTACTTTAATTTCTATGCATTTTAGGAGCAATACATTTGTATGTCAGTGTTCAGTTACAGTGTTAATCTGTTGTAAATTGTCCTTGGGCAAATGAAGGTATAAAAATAACAAGTCACATTTTACATAGTAGGGAGAAAGACAATTTAATGAAGACTTTAAATGAATGAACAGGGTAGTAGTGCTTAATCATAATGCTATCCTATTTTCTTTTTATTGATTAGCATATTGGTTCTGGTTCTTAAAAACTTATTGTAGCAATATTATCAAATCATTGAGAGTACTCTTGGGGAATTCTTGCTTCCTACTTTAAGTTTAAGTAAGAAATTAAAGTCTTCTTTGGTTGTATTATATCATCCAATTATGGAGACAAATTTAAATGTTTACAAGAATTCCCAAATAATTTAAGAAAAATATATTTTTTTCCAGTTTCAGTAAAGAGGTCTTGTAAAGACACTTAATTCTCAGAAGCCTTTTCAAACATTGTGTGTTTGATAATGGCCAGTCAAACAAGGAGCTCTACCAAGTAAGTATGATGAATTGAGGTGATATTGTTAATTTTTATTAATAAATACATTTACAAGAGGATCACTATGTTTGAACTTGAACTTAATTAATGATCAGGTTATCAAATCAATCTCTTTTCATTGATTTTTGACTGTGTTTCTGAATGGCTATACCAGATAATGCCAATTTTACTTTCTGTTTGAGTTTCATTTTACATGTTTTATACCCATGAAATGTCATTGCATTGTGGGTTTCTTTTCTTGAAAACATTTAAGAGAACCTTGTCAGTAGATAACAGATAATTTTGACAACAAGAGTGATAACTGGTATTTGACTTATTCTACAGTTATTTAAGGATTGAATCGGTATTTGATGGTTTTCATTTGGGTATGGAAAACAGTTGGGTAGTAGTATGTGAAGCCCAAATGAACCATCAAATATTGTTTCAACCCTCATATATACATGCATTAATGCCTTCATTTATACAGAAATTATGAAAAGAATTAATGAAATTATGGCTTTTTCAAATGGCTGTATGAAAAGCCTAGTTGACAACAAAGTGAATGACAGCACACTTTTTCGCAGCAACTCATTGCAAAATATGAGTGCTTATCAACGTCACATGCCAAAACATTGTGCACAGCCCAATAAATTGTTAGTAGCTGTTCTATTGCTACACCTCTAAAAGTAATATATCAGACTATGTACCATAAGAAATTATGGTTTGTTAAGTAAATAAATAGTTGAAGTGTACAGGGCACGACAAATCCTGAAATTACTTGGTAGCCCACTGGGCTACCAGGATTTTTGCTTGGTATTATGCAGATAATTGGTCAAAGCTTTTTCTGTCAGTAAGACAGTCAATTTGATAGTTATAAGCAGCATTGACTTTCAAGTCAAAGATCATTAAATGAGCTATATTAGTGGTATTATTAATATAGCTCATTTAATTAACTTTGACTTGACTGCATAAACTAGTTAAAGCTATATTTGATAATCCTGATGGACTGTTTTGCTGTTGTTGTTGTTTTCAAATAATTGCTGCTTGTAATTGTTATTGAAATGCATTTATAGTTAAATATATATATTTCATAAAAGATATAACAAAGGCAGACATTCACTTCTTTGCAAGCATAGGATTTAATTGTTCCCTGTTAACAACAATTGTATAATTCATTACTGTATTTTAAGGTAAACAAGAGATCCTTTAATTTCTGGACATACACAAGCTTCGGTATCTGCAAGGATTGAAGAGAGAGGAGCAATATAGAAAAACAAGAATAACACTATTTAATGAGAGCAAAACACTTCGCTCGAAAGCAACCAGGAAAATACTGGCAATGACAATAAACTCAAGTGAATAGAGTTACCACCGAGAAAATGCTGCTTCCTGTGACATTTTTAAAAATAATATAAATGACAGAACTGCATGAAATGCGATGGAATAAATTTTTCATATGTCATCTAATAAATACACACTCATCAATATTTTATTTTATCTGATTTTGATGGCCAGTGTGCCGGCAGATCTGGATCTACACTGTGCCAGGAGTTAACAGCCATGTCCCATGGAGTAAAAATATTTTTGTATTAATGCTATGGTTCATTAAGTATTGATTTATTTTTTAAAATTTATTTGTGAATTATTTTATGTGATATATTTTGGTAAAGATAATGGAAAACATCTCCTTTAAAAAAAAAATGAAGTTCTTCAAAAATAACATGTATTATAAAGTGTTAAAAGCATTTCAATACTAATAAACATTTCAGTTAATTACTAAAGCTTCTAACGCATCATTGAATCATTCTAAGCACAGAATGACCTCAAAATTTGAAAAAAAAATAGGGAGTAATTGGAAAGCTTAAATGCAGGAAATTCGGTTAATGTTGAACAATAGCTGTAACCTGCTACTACAAGGGATATGGCTGTTATCCTCGGGGTTAACAGTGAGTGTATTGCTGTCTGATCAGAATCTACACCGTTTTATATTTATTGGGTCATTTCTGACCAAGAAGCAGTCAGTATTAATCCAGATCAGATCAAACACTCAAGAAAGCATGGTCACGACCCTGACACCATGAAGATGACTATTTCCATAACCACAACTGCCTTTTTAGCTCGACTATTCGAAGAATATGTCGAGCTATTCTACTCACTTAGGTGTCGGCGTCGGTGTCGGCGTCGGCGTCGCCGTTGCCGTCCCGCTTTGGTTAAAGTTTGCGTGCAACATACCTATATCTTACAAACTACTATAGCTACAGCTTTGAAACTTGGCACACTTGTTCATCATCATGTCCCGAGTGTGTGTGCCAAGAACCATAACTCTAACTTGCATTTTGATCAAATTATGGCCCTTTTTCGACTTAGAATTTCAGGTTAAAGTTTGCGTGCAAGCTACTGTACAAACACATAACTTCCATACTCTTTATACTACAGCTTTGAAACTTTCAGCACTTGGTCATTATCATATCCTGAGTGGATATGCCAAGAACCATTACTCTTACTTCTATTTTTTTCAAATTATGGCCCTTTTTCGACTTAGAATTTCAGGTTAAAGTTTGCGTGCAAGCTACTGTACAAACACATAACTTCAATACTACTTATACTACAGCTTTGAAACTTTCAGCACTTGTTCATTATCATATCCCGAGTGGATATGCCAAGAACCATAACTCTTACTTTCATTTTGATCAAATTATGGCCCTTTTTCGACTTAGAATTTTAGGTTAAAGTTTGCGTGCAAGCTAGTTTCTTTAATACTTCTTGTACTATAGCTTTGAAACTTTCAACACTTGTTTACCATCATGACCCCGACTATGTATTCCAAGAACCATAACTCTTTCTTTAATTTTTAATCAAATTATAGCCCTTTTTCAACTTAAAATTTCTGGTTAAAGTTTGCATGCAAGCTAGTTACTTTCATTCTTCTTGTACTATAGCTTTGAAACTAAAGACACTTGTTCACCATCATGACCCTGACTATGTATGCCAAGAACCATAACTCTTTCTTTGATTTTTATCAAATTATTGCCCTTTTTCACTTAGAATTTAAGGTTAAAGTTTGCGTGCAAGCTAGTTACTTTCATACTTCTTTGTACTACAACTTTGAAATTTGTTCTTTATCATGACCCTGACTATGTTTGCCAAGAACCATAACTCTTTCTTTGATTTTTATCAAATTATTGCGCTTTTTAGAATTAGAAATTAAGGTTTAAGTTTACGTGCAAGATGGTGAAACCTCATAACTTTCATTCTATTAAAACCACAACTTTTAAACTTTGTATACGTTTATTTTATCACACATCAGGTTGATGTTCAAAGGCCCATAACTCATCCTTGCTTTTTTTATTTAGTTTTTGCCCTTTTTCACTTTGAAATTAGAATTAAGACTTAGAAATTATGGTTAAAGTTTCAGTGTTAGTGTTTTTCATAGGTAATGCTATAGAAAAGGTTTAAAACAGATTTACTTAACATACTTTGGATGAAAGTGTTGAGTGGTTATACTATACTATACTATACTATACTATACTATACTATACTATACTATACTATACTATACTATACTATACTATACTACACTACACTACACTACACTACACTACACTACACTACACCACTACACTACACCACACCACACCACACCACACCACACCACACCACACCACACCACACCACAACACAACACAACCACATACCACACCACACCACACCACCCCCAGCACACCACACCACCCCCAACCACCACCACCACACCACCACCACACCACACTACCATCACCCCCACCACCACCACATACCACCACTACAAACAACACCACCACCACACCACCACCTCCACACCACCACATACCACCACCACCACTAACAACAACAATACCACCACCACCACCAACAACACCATCACCAATAACAACACCACCAACAACAACACCACAAACAACAACACCACCAAAAGCAACAACACCAACAACAACAACAACAACACAAACAACAGAAGCAACAATAACACAAATAACAACAACAACTCTACCAACAACACTGTCAACAACACCACCAACAACACCCCCACCACCACCACCACCACCAACAACAACAACACCACTACCACCACCAACAACAACAACACCAACAAGACAACCAACAATAACTCAAAGAACAACAACAACACCACCATCAACACCACCACCAACTATACCATAAACAACACCACAAACAAAAACACCACCACCAACAACACCATCACCAACAACACGAACATCACCAACAACAACACCACCACCAACATCAACACCAACAATATTATCAACAACACCAACAACTAACAACACTCACAACAACACCAACATAACAACACTACCACCAACAACACCACCACCACCACCAACAACACCACCACTACCAACACCAACAACAATACCAACAACAGCAACTACACCAACACCACCAACAACAGCAACCAGCATACCATACCATACTATACTACACCACACCTCACCACATCACTTTAGGTGGGCAGGGATAGTGGGTTGATGGGTGTGGGATCAGGGGTGTATGGGCTGGGTTGTGTAAACACTCTTAAAAAACTACAATAATAAATTAAGTGTAATTTATTGATTTCCTAACTTAGATTAAGAAACTTTTGTTCATGTGTGTGTGTTGGGTGTCATAAACTCCTGAATTACTTCCCAGTTTAAATGAAGCCCAGTTTAAAATGTGCTTAAATATGTCTGACTTCGAATAGTCGAGCTTGCATTCGTTTCCGACTGGCTCTTGTTATTTTACTTATTATTATATTGTTTTTATGTTTAAATTCTGGCACCAGAAAGTTATTTACACGATGATCTTAAGAACTAAATGTTTTCTGAAAACAGACCCTACCTTGTTTTAAATTTTCTATATATTAAATGTAATTAATTTGCCTATTGTTTTACATTTGTTGTGCAGTTTGACAATTGGAAATATCTATAGTCTGTATTATTTGTAAAATTGTACATTCACAGTACTGCAGTTCCTGTAATGATTTGGGGGCACACCACAGGAAAAGGTCTCTTTAGTATTTTTTTGACATTTTAGTTGTAACCTATCTGGTAAGAACTTGCAGTTATCTGTTATTTTCTCATTACTTATTGGAGATACTGTTACACATTTCAACAACATAACCGTATTTTTTTCTGTGAACTGCAAAAAAATGTCATTTGCTAAACTTTATGATGTCATTTTAAGAATTGCTTTTTACTGTCCTAATGTACCTTGTCTTTTGACGCGCCCCATTAAAGTGTTTCAAGTCTGTATGTTAACCAATTGCTCCATATGTACGGATTATGTCGCATGTGCCACAGTATAGATCCAGATCCCCTGTCTCATCTGTGTCGTCTAATCTAAATCTATACTTATTGCATCTTTATCAGACATAACCTTATAAATCAAAATTTAACTGTGTAGATTCTGATTGAAGATTATGATCAGATGGCTAGAATGTGCTGGCAGATCCATATCTGCAATGTTTTATGGATAAAAGCCTTATGGAATAAATAGTTTAATACTAATTTAAATGATCATTGTTCAACTTCATATTTGATTTTTGATTTTTAAAACACTACCTTGGAATATAAACATAAAAAACTAAATGCATAAACTAGAAACTTGTTTTAATCCAAGTATTCTAGCACTTAACAAATTGTGTGTTCATAATTATGATGTGATGTGCTTTCAGAAAATATTATTGAAGAGTTGTGCATATTTATGTCCATTTGTACAACAAGTTACTTTATTTTCATAATAAGTAAACAGCTTTGACGGTGAATATGAAAATAAAGTGTGTCATTTTTCACTGCATTTGTTAATGTTTATTATTACACCATAGCATATTAATTAATGTTTTATGATTTTAAAAACAGTACTTGATGTTATTTTTATCATTAAGCTAAAATTAACCAAAGCTATAAGGGATATGTCTGTCATCCAATTCACAAACAGTGTAGAGCCAGATCCTTGGCATCTGATCAGGATCTACATTGTTCACTTTTACATTTATGAGTTACTTATGACAGAAAAGCAATAAGTGTAGATCCAGATCAAATGGCAGGTTTGTTACAGCTGATCTGGAACTAGACTGCTCATAGAATTGATAAAACTAGTAAGATTTGAAGTAAAAGGGGTTAACAACAAAGGGTTTTAATTTCTTTTTTTTAAGCAACACTTCATTGCTTTGTTATGGCCTTCAATATATAACTAATAAGTAAGCTGTACAAAATGGTTTGATAATTCCTTGGTTGATTTCATGACATGTTTAAAATACATTATCAGAATTAACTGTATTGTTGATGAAAAGTTCCTCTTGGTTTATGCATGTAACCTATTGTGATTTGCCTTTGTGCATAATTATTAGCTTGTGAAATAAACTACAAGTTTTGAGTGTGTTTCTTTTACCAAATTAAATACACCAAGTACTTGTGGCATTTCAGTGTTCATGGTGTACATAGTACAAACAGTGAATATGTTTTGGTGATTATTGTATTTATTTATTTATTTTATTTTTATTACATACATGAACGTTTCTCTCTTCATTTGTTGTTACAAGAACGCCTTTTTGCTAAGAATCTATTAACCCTTTCCTCCTTATATACACATTTTTATGCATGTGTGACCAGTGAAGATCCAGATCAGCCGGCTCATCCGTGCGGTCTGATCTGGATCTGCACTCGACACATTATGGTCAGAAATAACCTCAGGAATAAAGTGAACAGTGCAGATCCTGATCAGACAGCACAGATGTGCCGGCTGATCTGGATCTACACTGTTTGTCCATGCAGTAAAGGTGTGTCTATAGAGGAAAGGGTAAAATGGTCACTTTTAACATATTATGAGAAATAGAGGATATTTATTTTCATAAGTGTAAGATAGAAATATATTTCACCAGTGAGGTCCAGAATTTATATTTTCAAGAGAGAAATTTCTATAATTCACAGGAAAGCATTAAAAATAGTCTTTATGCTTTTTTATGACAAGGGTTTGACTGTTGTAAAATAAAACTGGAAAAATGTCTAATAGATGTGCCGGCTGATCTGGATCTAAACTGTTTGCCCTAGCAATAAAGGTGTAACTGGACAGGAAAGGGTTATGTTCTGTGACTAGGGTTTGACTGTTGTAAAATAAAACTGGAAAAATGTCTAACATAAGCATTGCCTTTTACAATTAGATCAAATTATCCCTTTCCTGGATATATAAGCATTTTACGCATGTGCGACCAGTGTAGATCCAGATCATCCGGCACATCCGTGCCGTCTGATCAGGATCTGCACTGGTTGCCTTTTGGTCAGAAATAACCTAATGAATCAATAAGCGAACAGTTTAGATCCTGATCAGACGGCATAGATGTGCCGGCTGATCTGGATCTAAACTGTTTGCCCTAGCAATAAAGGTGTAACTGTACAGGAAAGGGTTATGTTCTGTGAAAGATAATCTTTATGCTCTAGAAAGATTTATAAAATTGTGTTTTGTAAAGAATTTAAGGTTCTTTTATATTTAATAGCAAGGTGATTTTGAAAGTATTGGAAATGGACCATGTTTAATGAAGCATTACCACAGACATTACTAAAATGCATCTACAAGTTATGTGTTTTCAATAAATGATATTGATAGTAATTGGTGTTCTTTGAATAGTTTTTAAATACAATAACAAGAATGCCTTGCAATTAATACCTTCCTTCCATCCATTCACTAGCAAAAAAACAGTTTTGATAACATTGGCCCTTTACTCCATAGTTCAGCTTGTATCACATGAGCAAAAAGCTTAAGATTAAGATCATTCTGGCACATACATGCCTTCTGATCAGATCTTAACTGTTAAGTTTCAGATTCTTCTGGTTTTTATACGCCCAAAGGGATGTATTATGTTAGTGCCTCAGTGTCTGTCTGTCTGTCAGAAATGTTCCTTCCGCTCTGTAACTCTTAAACCCCTTGAAGTATTGAGATGAAACCTGACAAAAATGTTTACTACATTGAGACAATGTGCAGAAGCCATGTTCAGGATGGCTCGCTTCAAGGTCAGACTTAGGGGTCACAGGTCATACGACTTTGTTTCCTTCCGCTCTGTAACCTTTTTTGTCAGTTACAATCAAATCGAAAGTAGAACCCGGAAGAAAGTTTTCCTTGGAATTTCTTTAAAACACTAACATTTGTTTGACGAATTGGCACTAAACATTGTAGACCAGCTAAGCATATACAATGTACTTGTTTCAGGTATGAGTTGCTTTGGTATATTGTCCATGAATTTCAGAGTTCTCATGCAACCGGTTTTTCTTATGTTTTAGTTACTAAGTGCTTGGTAATTAGAACATGAATTAGACTAAATTGAGCTTGCAAACATTAACTACATCCTTAGCTTAATACATTCTTCTTCACTAAAAACTAGGTGGCAATAAGTGTTTACTCCATAATTCATTTTTGGAATTTTAACCAGTTTTCGCTATTTGCAATGTTTGTGACCCCTTAATAAACATCTGTCACACCTTGTGAGTAAAAATGTGCTACGAAACGAAAACCCTCCTACATATGTGACCTTCAACAAATACCCTCTGTGAGCATTTATCCTAAATAGGAACTCGTACATGTATTAACCATTGTTAGACCTTATATGTCACAAAACATATATGTCACACGTCTGTGACATATTCAGCCGCATTAATCACACCTGTCGACATGCGACATATATGTTTGTGCAAATTAATAAATAAATGTCTGACCGTATATATCACACAATTCTAAACATTGTTGCCATTATCTTTGTCCGCTGCAGAAGCAGTTTGCATAAATAAACGTCAACGAAACATTACCATCAACATCATCATCACGAGTGATTTTTTGTTGTATCGTTTTTAACTTGCAGATATGCAATGTACAGTAAGGGGCCACTAGAACTTTAACACAAATAGTTTTAGATCAGGGTCTGCAATGGTCACTTTGGTCAGAAATAACACAATGAATCAAAGAGCAAACAGTGCAGATCCTGATCAGGCAGCATGGATGTGCCGGCTGATCTGGATCTACACTGTTGGCCCACGCAATAATGGTAAGTCTATGGAGGAATGGGTTAAGTCAAATTAACAACGTTAGGATCTTTCGTTAATAAACAAGAAACTGACAAAACTTTAACAAACATCACATCATTACACGTAAGGCAAAAGAAAATTCATTCCTCGAAAATCACTCCGCCAAACCATTTTTTTATTTTGAAAAAAATGTGTTCATTAAAATTTACAATACAAGTATGAATCGGTAGAGTAAAAAGACGCAGTAAGAAACAATTAAGTGTGAATAGGCATAGTCGGCTAGACTCTTACTTATCTTTGCACAACACAAGCATCTTTAGAAACTGGAAATATATGGATACGTTCACACCTGAAATAATACATAAAAAACTAAAACCCACCCAGCCACACCATTTTTTCCCCAAAATTTGTATGAGAATCTAGGAATTTATTTTCTATTGCTTAAAATCTTTTTTTTAATTTTAATAAACAAGATAATGACATATCTTTAGTTATTTTAAAGAACACCACACTATTAGACGTTAAATCTAGCAACAAACATTAGAAATCATAACAGTTTACTTTGCGACAACAGATTTGTGTCACAGTATCGAACATGACAACGTGATACTGTTGTCGCATCGTGTTGTCGCGATGGTGATGATGATATTAACAATATCAGCACTAAGTTAATGTTCTTTAATATTTTAAATAATTGGACTTATATTTATTTACACCATTTTCATTTTTGACACCTTTTTGATAAGTGACAAATACGTTTTGATGAGCGTGGAAAAACTAATTCCAACCGAATATGTCAACATAATATGTCCCATATTCAGCTGAAGGGTGTGATGTATTCGACCGAATATATCACACGTGTGACATATACGTTTTGTGACATATATGGTCCAACAACAGGATTGTTTTACCATGGATTTACTGTCAAAAACATTTACATACAAATTTGAGTGCAAAGAAAATTTTCAAGACGGTATTAAAGCTGCCTATTCACACATTTTGCCACATTTCATTTCTATTGAGTTTCGTATTTTATCAAGTCTCTTTTTGTTGAATTGTTGTAAACCGAAAAAGGTCACATGAAAATCCCAAAATATTATTAAAAAGAATGGACATATATGCAAATGTGTCTTTTATAATAACAAAATGTAATATTTGATAAATCCGGCTTTTACCAAACTAAAACCAGCGATAGTTTCGCTTATCAGAAAAATCCTAAGACACATCTGAAAAGCTATATATAATTTAAACAATAAAGTAAATAATTTATGCACTTTTAAGATAATGTTTGTTTGTCAAACCTTAAGATAAATTTTATTGTTTTCAACAATATTACATATACACAATTATTCTCAGTCACGATTCAAATAATCCCTGAGCATTACCCATACAAAAAATGAGATCGGCTTAATTTAACATGGATTTTTTCCCCTAAAAATAAAACAAAAATGTCATACGACAACAAAATGTGGGAGGTCGTGGGAAATTTAGCGCACTTGCATTTGTATTTACCGACTAACCTTAAATACGGACTAATATCTGAATGGCATGCGTTCAATGATTCTGCATGCAAATATAATGTATTTGTATGCAATATGCCCCAAACATATTTGTTAAAGTCATGATATTATTATTTAGCATTTTCTATATTCCTTAAAACATGTAGAATTATACAAAATGAACCACACTTTAGTGAAAATAGTTGATATCTTATATAAAATATATATACTTGCTCATATGTACTTTGATTAGTGTAAATGAATTTTTAAGGGTTAACAAATAAAACTGGTCTGCAACACATATTATTTGAAAGTTTTCAAATGTTTTTTAAGGATTTTGCATCTTAACATGTTTCTCTTATTCTTTGCAAATGTATTGGAATTTATTATACTGCAAAGAAATTTCCTTGAATTAGATTGGATGATTTGCGTTTAATGGAAGTCCGTATTTACAGATTGGCCGTAAATACGAATGCACGTGCCTTAAATCCCCCCTCTGGCCTCCTTGCTTTTGTTGTCGTCAGCCATTTTGTTTTAAAGTTTTGGAAAAATTTGTGTAATTAAGCTGATCTACTTCTAAAGGCAGTATGCAGAATATTTGTGTAATGTTCTTAAAGTTGATAACATCTTAATTTTTAAAAATAAATATTGAATCGCCATACAAATTGAAGCTATATAGTAGTGACATCACATAGGTAATTTAGTGAAGTCATACAGGCGTTTTTTTAAGGTTCACAATGGGGAAATGTGTTGTTCGAGATAAAATTAGCAAAATAAATGAAAAATCAATGTTTTCTAGTTATGTTTTGTATGAAAAATGATTTGCAGTATAATAAAACAATTATTTGGTTTCTTGAAAGGGTATGAGAGGATATATTGCCGGTTGGATGTCTTATTATCCCTTGCCTGTGGCTCGAGTAATATGACATCAAGACTGGCTATATATCCTCACACACCCTGTCAAGAAACCAAATAACTATATAGAATTTTGCCTGAAAAAAACATTTGTCAAAATCATTTTATTATGATAAAAAGTTTGTTGTGACAGGTCGTTTGAAAGTTTTTTTCCCATTTAGTTGTTTTTAATATCCCAGGTAAGATTTTTGTCATTTTTGTAAGATTTTGGCCCCAGTTACTCTAATCAGCATGTTTTATTCATTAAAACCTGTAAAATAATATTTAAAAAATAAGGAGAGGAGAAAACAGTTACTGGTATGTATTATATAATGTTTACATATAAACTTACTTGGATAACTCTTCGTGAATATGTTGGAATGCATTTTGCAAATGTATTTCGTAGAAATCATGTTACCATTTTGTTTCAAGACGTGTTTGACAAGTTTTTCCCCCAGTTTATCAAATAATGGGAATATCTGTTTGATATGATGATTCAGGGACAAGAATCATGTGAGACGGAGTCTTGGACAAATCGAATCGCTTCATTTATTTAATATACCTTCTTTTTTTTAATTGTCAAGACACATTTTCCACCTGTGTAGTGGGTAACTACGGTTCCAAAGGGCACACAGCACTTGATACTTCAGTTTGTTTGTTAATCCAGATGATTATCACTGGCTTCACTGCATAACTATATAAGATGCCTTGATTTAAAATACAAGGCACCAAATAATTCATAAACACTGTGCCAGGAAATCGTTTCAGTTACTCCTCTAATCCAGTTCCATTTCAGCTTAAGATCTAAGACAACAGCGCCATAGTTGAAAGAGGAAGATTTTTTTAACAACGATGCTAAATTAACAATTTCCAGCATGTATTTTCCGCTAAAATATCTACGATTTTATCTAAACATTTTCACTTCCGTGTTTGTTTTTATTTGTCCGTTTTGAAAGTTTTGTTCATGTTGAAAGGAGTGGTCTAAAATCCAAACCTTAACAACGTAGACTGTTACACACTGTGTATATACAAACCGGTACTACAGATTGATAAATTTCGTGTCAGAGTTTTCTAAAAATTTAAGAATGCTACCAAAATATTCGATGGATGATTGATTAATATTATGAGACAAAAGGATGCATGTTACACGATGCACGTTAAACGATAAGAGGCACGATGCACGATAGACGGACGCACGATACACGATAAACGGACGCACCACAGATGTTAGACGGACGCACGATAGACGCATTTGTAACTTTAAACGTTCACAGTACTGTAGTACTTCGACTTTTTTTTGTTTAGGAATATTTAATATTTTTGTCTTAATGTTACTCCAAATATTTGGGTTCTATCGCTTAGTGTAGATCCAGATCAGGCAGCATATCCATGCCATCTGATCTAGATCTACACTGTTCTCCCATGTGATAAAGAAGTATCTACAGAGAAAATGAATAATAATAAACAAATTATAGGTTACATAAACTTTTAATGTCAAAAGAAAGAAATATACAAGTTGTCACCCTAATGCTATAAAAAATGGATGGGCACCTTAATGTCGGAAAGATCATAATATATATATGCTGGTCTCCATAAAACCTACAACATCATTACAAAATATTAAGGGGACCAAAAATTATGTATATTTTTTATTTATATATATATAATCCAGGAACGTAAGTGGGCTCTTGGAACGCTGAAGTATATTTATTATTTTATAAGAGTGGAAAAACTAACCTGCTGGTTTGCATTTTGGGTATCCGGTTTAAATAAAGACAAGTAATAAGATGATACGTCAAATTGTAAACAGTTTGGAGTTGAAAAAAAAAAGAATATATAACCCAAATTTGCATAGTAAATATATGTCGACTATACCAGATGACAGACACGACACTGACGTTGTCATATGGGGCGTAAGAACTAACTCGTTTTGCGAGAATTATTAAATTGGGGTAATTATATCTGACTTAAAATTGATTCATGCAATGTGATCTGTATGCATTACAAAATTTGTTTCTTCTGTCAGGTAGTTTCGTCGATTCGATACCTACTTAAAAATATTGGCGCCATGAAGGCCCATCTATGTCAATAGTTAACTTTAATCAAAAATCACTGGTAATATTTATAAGAATCGTTTATAATTTGATAATATTCCTTATCACTACATGGATGCATTTTAAATGATTGTTTGACGAAAATTGCTTGTCTCAAAACAACTCGTAGTTGGTAAATTGGGTTATGTGTCTTTTATGTTGGTTGCTTCATACGCAACATTTTGTCAGTCCTATTTACATTGAGCATAAATATAGTAACTCATAATCTATATGAACGGCCAATATATTTTCCTATATTTTTACCATTAATTGCAATGGGTTATACTTTTGTGGATGCAACTTACATGTAAATTAAAACTCGGATGACAAGCAACGAAATTTTACAAAACCAAGATTTCCATACTGAAGTCATAACATAACCATGTCAAACTGTTCATAAGTTAATGTTCTTTTAAAGATCACCATTATTTACTTTATACGCACGTAGCCAAATATCCGTAGCGTTGTATAAATAACTTAAATGAATTATTAGTGCAGTATGTGGGTTCGTATCGAGTTGCGTGTGTAAACAGTATCACGCAAGACCGAAGAAATGCGAACCTACCTTTTTGTTCCTCATAGTATAAATCACAATACAAGTAAACAGCGACGGTAATATTTAATACTATTTTGGAGAAAAGTAATAGCAAATTACGATCAGAATAAAAAAAAGGTAGTTAATAGAACACTCTGTAGTGATATGGAATCAGAAAACCACACTGTGTGTTATGAATATACTTATCTGACTCGTGGATACAGTCCGTAGTATGCTAAAATAATTAATGGGTATATAATAAATATGAATATCCATACAATTTTGGTAACCTACGTCAAACCCTTCTGCAGTTACAAATCGAAAACTTTCTTTTCATTTAAGGGTTACAATGTCGTTGACTTTGGACTTGCAGACCCAAAAAATGAAACACTTGTTGACTGACCAAGACCAATCTCCATAGCCTGCTTTGTGACAACAATCAATGACTATAGGTCTAACTATTCTTTGTACATAACTTTTTATTTGCTCGCGGACAGCATGTGACATTCCTCCGGCAGGGAATTAAAGGGAATTAATACATGTTTAATAACAGCACGTGTACCTTCGCTTATAAATCGGCCGTCTTTCCTTCAAACCCATCCTGACAATCAGAAATTTACAAACGTACTAACAGTATTCGATAACTAACCGCCCGTGTTAATGTCGATTTGAAAACTCGTTTTGTTGGAGCGAACTAGATCAATGAAATGTTGTAGTTGCGCTCGTGCGCAGTATATGCATTTCATTACTGCCCATGAACAGACTCAATTAATCCGAGCCTGCAATTCTTTCATATTTGTTTTGTTCGGTTGCTTTCAAAGTTCTATTTTCATCTATCTGTAAATAAAGCGCGGTTTATAGATTTACAGCGGGAAAATTAAAAACATGTAAACAATTTCAGCCTGTGGTTATATTCTATAGTGAGATATTGTCTACGAATACCGTCAATATTTTAATATAATATGAAAACGACGGAGAGGTTCCGAGTTCAATACTCGACAGGAATACTTATTTCATTACTTTTGCCCTTGCTTAGCAACAAGCCTAGTTTTTTTCTTTGCCACATATTCTCGCTGGCATGCAAGCTAGTCAAAAAAGGATAAGGAAATTCTTGGTTATTTTTAATGATATAATCCAAGATTTATGCATGGACTAAATAATTTTAAAAATAAACATGCGCATTGATTAATAAGAAACACATAATAATTAATTTGCAACATTAAATTACATCATAGAAAACACACACACACACACACACACACACACGCACACGCACACGCACCCACACACACACACCCACACGCACACACACACACTGTGTGTGTTTGTAAATGCCCCCAACCGCGGAGTTCTGTGTGAATACACACCAACGAACTGGGGAAACACCGCGAATTGAGGAACTCCCCGGTTCGAGTTAACAGTAAAATCTTTCCAAACTCGGTCGCATTAGTCATATTTTGGTTTACCACTGTTATCTGACACTCTCCCCGATTAGCCGGTCTTGAACTTGCTGATAATAATACACAATCTCAGCATTTTTCTAATTGTGTGTATGATAGAGTTTATCTGCAGTTCCCCGGTTGTGCGGAAAAAAATTTATACACTTCCCGCAGTTTAAACTTCATTGTTTACATCATGGATGCCAGACGTTCCTCACGGATTATGAAAAGGTAAATATTATTTAAATTACATGTATTATGACAAAGTTTGTAGCTAAATTGTTTTGAGTGAATTGAGAAAACAAGATTGAGTGAATAAACGAAACATTTCTATATTTTATTTAAGGACCAATACGAAGCCTCTGGAATTTGCGATATCATTCTGTAAATGTGAGATTGATCCAAATGGGTTTCATGTGCGATATATTAATGAGGTGATAGGTAAGATATGTTTTTATAATGCAAGTTTATACTGTCTTCTTTATTATTGATGACAAATTCATTCAATTACTCGTATAATTATGTTGGCGCTATAATAGCAAGTAAGAGGATGATTTATAAACATAAATGTACGAGTTTTTTATCATAGAAGTTTTAAAGTTTATCTACTCGGTGGTCAATTTGTTACAAAATTAAACGTGAATCAAATAAATGTCTCTGCAGGAGAGGGTGTTTTCACCACGAGGGCATTTGAGAAGGGAGATTTTTACTAGAATACCAGGGAGATTTGATTAAAAACTACAATTACGCAAGAAATATTTAAAAAGACTATGAGAAGACTAGTGTGGGGAGCTTCATGTACCTTTTTAAATACAATGAACGGAATATTTGGTATGTTTTTCCTTTTTTGACATAAGTTTTGTTTTCATTTAATATATGTTTACAAACTGACATATTTTAGGCTAGCATTTAAGACAGCTTTAAATACTAAATACTTGATTTAAATATTTTGAAATTATTGACTGCATCCCAGCAACTCACAGTGTATTACGATTGATTTCATTTAAAATTGTGATTTCTTTTTAATATGCAGTATATACGCTACGAAGGACATCTTCGGAAAAGGAAGAATGGTAAACGACGCCGAAAAAGGAGATACTTTACAAAGCTGTGTCATTAAAATCATTGCAATAGAAGGCGGTCCCCACTTGTGGATATTCGCAAGATAGATATTAATGTTGGTGAAGAACTGAGTTATGATTATGGAGAAAAAGACTTGCCGTGAAAAATGGTAAAAATCCGTTTTGTTGTGTCCTTGTGTTGAATGATATTTGTACTAATATTTTGTGTTAGTTTTGTTTAAATATCTCGATTCAATGTTATTTAACAATGATTTTTCTGAGCTATACTTGCGATAATTCTGGGTTTCGCTCGTGTATGCATACTCGTTACTGTCCTTTTACAATTGATCGAACTAAACATGTAATATTGTCATTTTTAAAAGGTTTGTTCAAAGATTCTGATTTTTAATTTTATATAATTCATGTACATTTTAGTCCTCTTCAGCAATTCGTTCAACTTGGCATGCTACTTTTTATCGCATGATGTATTTATGTTAACTTCAAATAGTATGAAATATTTATAATTTTTGAGATGGATAAGATTATTAAGACTATGACATGACATCTAGCTCGCACATACCTAAATCCCAGTTAGGCCATAGTTACACAGACGGTCGCTGCCCAATCGGTTATTTTATTTTAAGTTTTTCGCAGTTTTGATCGGTTGCCATACGTTATTTTATTTCTGGTTTTCTGTGTAAACAGCCATCGGTGATTGACAAGTATTTAATGGGTTAAACAAATATTTCATGGTTTGCAGGTGCACTTAAATTCTCATCTTTTTTCTATCGGTGGTAAGTATTAGTTGATCGGTTGCTTTTTGGTGGCCCATCGGAGATATCGGTTGTAGACAGGTTGTCGACCATCGGTGATATCGGGTTTAGACCGGAATCAATTGGTGATCGGTTGTAGACAAGTTCTCGGTCAGTTATTTGTAAAATATTTTCACCGATCGAGAATTTTAAACATGTTCAAAAATCCCAATCGGTAATTTTTCACCGACAAAAATCATCTTTCCCCAATAACAGTTGATAGGTGGAAAACATGTGACCCATAGGTGATTTCAGTGTTAAATCTCTAGTCATTGGTTCACTCCACAATTTGACCGAAAAACTCACCGATCACTCACCGATTTCTTTGTGTAACTGGGGTGATACACAGAGCCATCGGTGATCGAACGGTAGATTTTTTAGCCAGATTACGGAGCGAGACGTTGACAATGGATTAACCACCGATGTCAACTTTTGGTCACCTGTTTGCCACATATCAATTGCTATTGGAGGAAGAGGAGTTTCGTCGGTGAAATCCTACCGATCGAGATTTTTAGACATGTTTAAAATTCTTGATCTGTGAAAATATTTTACAAATAACCCATCGACAACATGTCTACAATCGATCATCACCGATCGGCATCTTGTCTAAAACCGCTATCAACGATCAACAACCTGTCTACAACCGATATCTCCGATGGGCCACCTATATGCAACCGATCAACTTATACTCACCACCAAATAAAAAATGAGAACTATAGTGTAACAGCAGAAGTATTTGTTTAATCCATTGAATACTCGTCAATCACCGAAGGCTGTTTACACTGAAAAGCAGAAATAAAATAACGCATGGCAACCGATCAAAACAGCGAAAAACTTAAAATAAAATAACCGATCGGGCACCGACAGTCTGTGTAACTGGGGCCTAAGTAAAAAGCTTTTTTGAGCCACAATTATTCATTGAAAAGTTAATTCTAAAATTGAATTGCAACATAAACTTTTGAAATTGAAATCGTTACATTTTCCACATGCATGTTTCCCATTCCATTTGCATATTTTAACATATTTAACATGTGTAAATTTTAAGAATGAGATACATGAATAAACTATGAATTAACAGTTAATGTCAGTGCTTTGTAGTTTCATGATATTGTGTATTGTGCATTTCATTTTGGATGATCATACACAAATAGAGTTGAAATTAATTATTTGAATGTTTAAAAAGAATTTCTTAGTATATTTTTACAATACCATGTGATATTTGGATAAAGGGAGAGAGAGAGAGAGAGAGAGAGAGAGAGAGAGAGAGAGAGAGAGAGAGAGAGAGAGAGAGAGAGAGAGAGCAATGTTGCAATTTATACGTAATAAAATTTTTAACTTGCTTACAGGAGATAGAAACTCACAAGTGGGAAAAACTAATTCTCAAACTGTGGCTGTTTGCTATCCAAACTCGAGAAAAAACAACACCAAAAACGGAACGTCGAATTGCGCAACAGAGTGCATGAATATCACGGACTCTGTGATCACTGAAAGGAGAGGCTTCCAGAAGCTACATTACAAGTTGCGAAGGTATCGAAATTACTGTTGATGTTGGTAGATAGAGGACCAAAGATAAAAACTTAACAAAGTATTGATGATGTCACCAAAGAAAATGAATCATGTTTAGGTAAAAATATTAATTAAATCATATGTTTTTAAAGATAAGTTGGGCTTTCATGTAATCAGTTCAACGGTAAGACATCAAATATATTTAAGTCGACGAAACATACTATTGATAAGAAGTTTTTCTTAAGACTTTCACTGTAATATTTAGAAATGTGTTTTCTGACTGAAATCCTGCTATTTTCTCTTGAGATTTATTTTAAAACATGAGCACCAACATATCACAATTTTATTTTATCATCATAACATGTGAATTATTTTTATTTCACATAGATTCCAACAAAATGGAAGATTCATCTGATTGCCATAGTTATTTCGACGACAAAACATTACCATCAACAAACAAGACGGCGGTATTCAATGGCGGAACAAAGGATAGTTCGAAAGGTGAACATATCACTACACATAATTCAGTTTAACTTATTGCAGCTCTGATATCTTATTCTATTCTGTTGATTTTACAGCGCCATTTGTTTCAAAGGTCATTTTAATCTACGCAAACGAACATCAATCTACATAAAATCGCATAAGATGCAATTTTCATTTTGCATCGCTCTCCAAAACTATGTGATCTCCAGTATTCATAATGATCTATTTCATGTGAAATCCACTATTATATTTAATAATTTAAAATAAGAATAACGGATTCTATGAAAACAAGTCTGATTTTAGGGTTGTCTTAGATTCACAAATTTTCTCATATCAGTCTATCTAAAAGAATACAATTATAAATATTTAAATCCGTCTATGATATGCGTTGGTTTCAGAATCATGAAAGCAGCGGAGCATAAGGAAAGCTTGGACAAATGAAGATAAGTCTGCAGTAAGGAAACACCTTAAACGTTACATACTAATGTCGAAGATTCCAACAAAATCAACAATTGAAGAAAGGATCCAAAAAGAGACAGTCTTAAATGGAAGGACCTGGAGAAACGTTAACGACTTTTGCAGAAATACTATCACAACCTTAAAAAGAAAAAAAATTAGATGAAAACAATATTTTGAATGATGTTCAATTTCAAGTGTTTATGGATACACAAAAATAAACCTTTTTTTTTTAATTTCACAGTCTATACGTTATTTTCTGTCGTATTAATAAAGCTATGCTAAATAAACTGAAAACTTGATCTATGATTTATCAACATAATATTTTGTTACGGTATAAGACTTGTATTTACATGATAGAAACACAGAGAACTTAATTATCAAAAAAAAAAATATGCATACCAGGAAAAGCAACTCTCAGTTGACACATCTAGACAAACTTGCGACAAAGGTAGATTTTTTTCTCTTAAGTTTATGTATCAAGGAAATCCATGAATATAAGTTTGCCGAAAACTCAAGTAAAACATAATAATTTAATCCATAGCTTTTCAAATTCTGTTCAGTCAAAAAGATATAACCTTTGCATTATAGTGATATATCTTTTACATGACAGATGTGAAAGATGCTTATTTTTTTGGTTGTCGTGTGCAAAATTATTAACTCGGCATTTGCACAAAGTCCTCCATTTGGCTATAAGACCTAACTACCCACTTGGCATTAACACAAACTCCCCACTTGGTATACATTCATGTACTCCCCAGTTGGTCGATACACCAGGTCCCCGATTAGTATACACAAGTTCCACAGTTTGTATACACAACTTCCCCATTTAGCATACACAGCAAGCTCCCCGTTTGGCTTTTAAAAAGTTGATCTACGCTTAAGATATGAACACCCTAAATTTAACGACGAACTTATATAAGATAATCGATTAATAACAGTATATAGCCCGATTCATCAAAATGCACATCTAAATAAAGAAGTTCCCACTTGGTAGGTTTCCAACCTACCTCCCCGATTGGGGGCTTTTACGCGTACACACACACACACACACACACACACACACACACACACACACACATATGTATACTTAACATGAATATCGTAAATTTTAAACATGACTTGGTAATTAGTATTAACAAAAAGATAATTATCGCTTTATAATAATTATGCCTGGTTACTTTTATTTCCTCGAAATCCATGATCACAAACCATGCTTAGTGACAATTACTTTTTGTAAAATTGGGTATTAAAATCACTTTTTAGCTATGAGAAACTTATAGATATTTGCAGGTCTTTCCAAATGAAGTCACAACTTAAAATTTAAAAATAAATACGACCGAAGTTACCTTTTCCCGTGGCGGGCCCCAATATGATAATACCACTCATCTTTGTATTTAGTTGTAAAGTCTAGTTTTGCTGGGGACGGTTTCAAAATCCATTTACAGTTTGAAATGCCACACTATGCTTAGGTGTTGACGACATCTACTTGTTTTTTTATTTCTATTTAAGTTCGGAAAAACACTGCAATCTATGTTTTGAGTACGGTGTTTGTTGAATTAGCTTCATGGTTTATCCGCCTGCATATATCACGGAAATTCTCAGCTTCTTCATACTGCCAATGCTACCCCGGACCAAAAAAAAACGATATCTACATAAATATAAGTTTCTTGTTAGCCACCCAAACCGATTGCATATGACAGTGTTCACCTGACCTTTAACGTTCAGTAAATTCTTTTCCATGAACAGCAACGCGTGATCCTCAGATAAATTCTTAGGTTTGCCTTTCACGATAAAATATTGGACGAGACTTAAGAGGATAAAAGTCCGACAGGGGAAATACAATTATTAATCCCGTGTATTACAGCATGAACCAAGTGCAAAAATTTAAGATTTGTCCGAGAAAAAAGATCTTACGGTAAAATGTTTTAAATTGGTATGCACAAGTACTGTCTAAAATAAAATGTATTACTAAAAGTACAAAGTAGAGTTCACAGTGACCGTTATTGATTTGGATATATACTTAGAATAATGCCACTGTTTGTTAATTTTTAAAAGTAAGTTAAAATGACTGTCATAAAAATCTTAAACAGAAACAATAAATCAAAATCAAACTCATGTCCTTTTTTCCCTTTTCTTGTGTTATTATAACACGACAAAATTAACACTTAACAAAAACATACATTACATGATGACAAACCGCAAAATATAAAATAATTTAAAAGCTCGAGTACAAAAAGTAGCGCAGATATTTAATTTAAGCATTTAAAGAGCTGAAACAAAAGACTTAAGAATGATTGACAAATCGTCACGCTAATTCCATAGTGTTGTAACTCAATTTTTTGAAAAATATTAGTGTTTGGTATCACAATTTTTGTGTTTTTTTACGCTCTATCGAATGGTGTGAGTTGTAACACTGTGGATAAAACACATAATGATATTTTAAAAGCACCAGTTTGTTGTATCTCCGAAAAAAGCAATTGTTTTCAAATCCATATTGTTCTAACTCTTGAGACAATAGCATGCCGAGATTTTGGTCACGTTTATGCATTGTAGCAAGATGGCCGAAGTAGTGGTAGGCAGTTTACCACTACTGGCCGACACTGTGAAGTTTTTCATGGCATCAATCTTTTTACACCAGCATGTAAGGTTTTTATTTAGGTGACCTTTAGTTTCAGATTTGTAAACAAATTGTTATACTCCATCAGAAATCAAACTAAAATCATCAACAATTACGGAGCAATGCAGGTTATTCAGGCCACTTTAACTTTACGAGTAATTCGGATTACCATAAGGGATGCACCATTTAAAATGACAAACTTTAAATCAAATGTGAAGTTACCTGTATAAGTAACTGTGCATTGGAAATCTAATGATAAACAGTTGTTCTCCAAATTTTCAATATAAAGTTCATAAGATGAAAATATTGGGAGAGATGAAAATATTGGGAGATATAAGATCAGATTTCATAATTATGTGTTGAAATGTCAATAAAAGTGAGTTTTTAATATGGGGTTTTAGTTGTAATTTAGGTGCAAAATATCACTCAGAATGCAGGAAATAGCACCTAGAATTCTAAAATTTTCAGGGGGAGTATGCCCCCGGACCCCCCTAGCATCGATTCGCGCCTTCGGCGCTCGCATAGTCAGGACGCCTCTAATGTCAATTGGGCCTGCTCAAATTATTTCTAGTGAAAACCCTGCGGATAGAACATCTTTCGGACAAACTTGTATTTAACACTGTGTTTTTAGCTGAAAAACATTCAATTACGATATTTCTCGCTATAACTGTATTAAATAAATTGTTAATTTGCATACTTGGAGGAGTGATTATCGAAACTTAAACATGCATTTTTATTTCAGTGTTAATTGGCAATGTCCTCTAAATTCTTAGTTCATCTCTTTCTATAATCAGAAAGTAGACAGTTTAATATGGTGGTTTGTAGTCTATATCTTTCTAGAATACAATGTAAATATAGCTCACATTTAGATAACTGTTTAAAAACGACTTTACAGTAAGATTTATTCAGTAATATTTTGGTTGTGTTAATTGACCTAATGAAGGAGCGAGATTAAGAGACAATTTGTAACGTTAAATTGATGAAAAGGGAACGTGGAAAGCGACCAAACACTCCAAACATATATAATATTTCAGGCTCGGTTTGATAAAGCCTGTTCCTGGTCAGTATGGCAATGTATATTACTGCCCACGCAAACTAGCCCGTTGTTGAGTCAAACTCAGTAAACAGTTCAATTTCAATAATAGTACTTAATATCTTTTTAGAAAGTTGTGCTCCCATATTCGAGATATGACTGTCAATGTAGTGTTTCTGAGTTTAAAGGTGGTTTTACTGAATACTTTCGTAGAAGTCAGTTTTTTGGCATTAAATAGATGAAAATGGAACTTTAAGAGCCACAGAACACGCCAAATATTAAAATATTACAGGCTGATCGGTTTGATTGAGTCTATTCATGAACAGTAATGGAAATGCCCACGCCGCCTAGCCACTAAAGATTTAAGTTCTATGTTATCTGTGTCAACGTTAAAGCTTCTTATACGAGGCACCGAAAGGGAAATTTGTCTAATCGTGTAAATGTAATCTTCTCCTCAGTAATTCTTGTTGTAAGGATTTCCCAAAGCGTGATGTTCTGTATCTTTTTTTTTACTAAAATTTCCTATGAACATCTTAAGAGTCATTACACATCATAACTGAAACAGAAACTTAAGTTTGTGCAGTGGATTAAGTATTGAAGTTATGAACCTCATGAACTCTTGTACTTTCATTTCTCATTCAAAATGTAACTGAAAAGGAATTTAAACCACACATATTTGTCTGCTTTTTGAATACTTTTATAAAGGTTAATAAACATAAAGCGAAGAAAGCAATAGCCATGCTTGCAGAAGTAGAAGATACTTACGAGACTTATATCACCTACATAAAATTCGAAAGTGGAACTCTAAGATTTTGATAGAATTCAGAATTATTGGTGCTAGAAACTTTGATGCTGATTTCCTTAGTGACAGACAGAGTTAAAATTTATACTTTTGGTCGTTTACAACAAATCATTCAAACTGAGGATCAGGCGGCATTGTTGTCCATGAAGCTGGATATTCAGTGAAACGGTTGCACTTGAAATACATGTTATTATCGACAATATCCGGATTGATTATTTGTTAAAAATACCATAATCCTCATTTCAATAGATGAAACGGGAACTTTGAAAGCCATAAGATCTTTGGGTTCACATACATAAAATAATATGGACTTTTTGATATGGATTTTTATATCCGTCAAGGTTATGTACTCGTAATTGCCAGCATTTGTCTCTGCCTGTTGGCTGGTCTGTGAGTCTTTATTCTATAAGTTACGAATAGATTTGCATGAAATCTTCTGTGAATATGAGAAATGGACTTTAGGTATAAATGATGAAGATTTTGATGGTTGTCCGGATAACTGTCTTGGGACATTCTTCCTTGGCAAAGGATTGATTTCTAGTGCTTATTGTTTCATGTTTAATCCTTCACGAGATTATATGCTATTATAAACACTATTTTATCACATTTATTCTTACTATTATTATATGAAAAAGTTAACATGTATTTTAGACCACATTGTTGTAATTCAATAATTTTCCACTGAATTTAAGACCAAAATGTTGTAAGTCATTAAAACAAAATGGTTCTAACAAAATTTTGAAAAAGGCATGCATTTTATGTAGGTGACAGTTTTTTTTTGAAATATTGAAATTATTAACCATTCAAAACTATTTTTATGTTAGATTCTATATCTAAAAAGATGAATAAAATCTGCACAAGCTGATATATTTTTTATTAAATTCAATTAAGTAAAAGCCACGACTTAGCCTTGCAAAACTTCAAACTCGATTTTCTCGAATGAGCAAAATACGACTTACAACGTGACGAAATATGTTCTTTATCCAATATTACGTCTAAACATCATTTTAGATGTTTGTAGTGATTTATAGCCTATAAAAGCTCTGTATGTCATTCCACGTTCACCACTGTTTCCTGAACTGACTGTTCCTGGTGTAATGTACTCCCCATTTAGGTTCGCATACGCACAGTTGACGTACCACCATCCGCCGTGATCTACAACTGCACAGTTATCACGTCTCGAGTCAGCATCGTGATCAAATGTGGTGAATGAATACCTTTTATTATATGATAGTCCTTTTTCGTCCCCTACAATGCAATTAACTGTTAACAATGAGAGAGAGAGAGAGCAAAAAATAACAATTAAAAAAACATCTTTGACGTTAATATTCCATGGAAAACGTGTCGTCATTTCTGTCAGAAAGTTGATTTATGCTTCATATGAATCTTGCTACGAATATTAACTCAGTACAATTGACAAAGGTAAAAACTTCATAGGCATGTTGATCATGTGTATCATATCAATTGTTACATCTTTATTAACCAGTCACTATTAATATAAAAATTAATCATGTTAATGTATTGCATTTATCATAAAGATAAACGTTCAGCAAAAAAATCGCTTTATATAAATTTGTATTTTAAGATTTAAGACATTGTTATGCTGTTTTATAGAATAATTGGCTTCAAAATTATGTTTAATTAATAATTATAATAAGCGTTTTTGTAATGAGTATTCATATAAAAAAATAATAATAAAAATAATAATATTAATTAGATATTTTATTATTATTATACTTTTGTTTAAGGTTACATTTAACCTTAAGAATAAGGATATGTATTAACAGCTTTTTTACCTGCTGTCCCTGTACCACTGTCTATGGTTAGCTTATAGCCAGGTCTTTCTGTAATTCTGAAATTTTGGAAAATCTCGTAAGCTGTGGTTCCATCGGCAGCACTCAGGTCTAGTCTCAGTTCTGTTTGCGACATTGAAGTCATCTCTTGTACATACTTTAAGCCTGCGTATAACAACATAATGGTTGTTTCTTTCTTTTAAAAAAATTAAAATCTGTAAATAATTGTTCATAAAATCAAATGTATTACATTAAGAAGAAATATTCGTTTGTGCGGGTAATATCACGCTCTAACGTTTGCATAAAATAATAAAAGTATGTATTATTGTGCTCTTATTATGTGTTCATTTTAATTGTAGACTGATTCCCTAGACTACCGAATTACAACGTTAGGTTGCCAATTATATATGCAATTGTGTAGGCCTATGTATCTATACTGGCGTTTTTATACAGGTTCTTTACATTCGCGTTGACGTAATCCAAATTAAATTGATTTCTTTACGAATGAAATCAAAAGAAAAAGCTTAAAGTTTAAAGTAGATAACATGATTGTTAAGTATTCAATATAAACTTCGCGAGACTAGTGAAGATTATTGAAAACGTATTATTCATTAAATCTTTATCATTAAGCTCTTTATTAAAGATTCTTTACGAAATCATTGCATAAAATAACTCTTTACAAACAGAATTATCGGTTCCACAAATTAAGGAAAACCTTTTGCAAGTTGTATCGCCGATAGCCAGATCTAATTCAAAAATATATAATTATGCAGTTTCAAAACGATACTGCAACAATGTATTTCTCAGCCACTATTTTACGGAGGTTTCATTTATAAACTAAATTAAATAAAAGGCAGTTTTAATTGCTCCTCATTTTCGCAAAAACATCTGTCTATTTAAAAGGAAAGGTTACCAACATGATATTCTACAGCGCTCTGCATGCTAAGTGATCAACCTATCTACCGTTGATCATTATGCTTGTTACATTTAAAGAACTTAGATATGGAAGCATATTTGCGCCACAACTTAACCATATAAATTAACGTGAAAAAAATGGAGGATTTCGCAAAAAAAGTTTTTTTCGCGAAAACAGATAAATTACACACGAATAAAATCAACACGAATTTATTCCTGATAATGCTCTAAATTGCCTCAACATAAAGATATAGTATCCATGAAAATAATGGAGGATTTCACGAAAACAGTTTTGTTTTTCTCGAAAACATATAACTTTTTGTCGCGAAAACATCCAAAGCAATCCTCCATTATTTTCACGTTATTTTATGTGGTTAAGTTGTGGCACAAATATGCTTCCATACCTAGAAGCTCGTTTTGTTTCTTTTGTTCCGATCATCTGTTTTGCTTATTTGACTCCATGGTCCTTGAGTACCCACCCTTAGCTTGGCAATGGTATGACCTCCTTATGTTTTATATATTTGTGTGTTTTGCATTGTCGAGGTGATGGTGGGTTAGAGCTATTTCGCTATGACAATTTGTACTTGTTAGTTAATATGAGTGCCTGCTGGGCAAGTAAGAGGTTGGTGCACCTTAAAACCCCGTTTAAAATTATTTCGCTACTGACCGTTCCAGGGCGATAACCCCTCAGGTTCATAATTTCGTTAATGGTTTTGTGTGTGTGTTTTTTATTTTGATTATTTTGTTAATCGTGATATATGTTTCACTTTCTTCTGAAAATTAATAATGAACTCTGGAATTTTGGCTACTGGCGTGAACCAAAGAGAATAATTGTAAATATTTACGGTGAGCACTATAAATATCTTTGTAAGCAGTATCTATTTTTATAAAATTATTTTGTATAAACTAAGAACTACGTCATAAAAACATTTCTTTTCTGAACAATTAAATACGTCTTGCCGAGTCTCTTAGTGCAATATTAAAAAGAAGATTCCTGCGATTTGTATAAAATAAGCTATATATAATTAAAGCAAGGATATTTGTGTTGTAAATGTGTTTTGCCTTTTGGTACATGTAAAACAACATATTTAATATTTTTGTCTCAACACTGATTCTCGATTTCATTATTGGAAAAGTATGTGAAGTAATATTATATTTGTACCTATTTATTGCTCACATGCAAATTAATGTCATTCAGAGCAATTGCAAATATTAATGTTGTTGTTGAGATTTCAATTATGTAAATGGATGATAAGAACTCTTAGCAACTCAAAATAAAACAAATAGATATGACATTAGAGACAAAACGTAAAACATATATTTGATACAAACCGAGCCAGAATTCTCCGCTTAGATGACCAAATCCGTTTTCGTAACTTGAGAAATTCTGATAAAAATCTACAGAACCATCAAATCGGTTTTGAAAAACCTGAAATTTGACAACCGTTATGTGTGCTTTAAAAGAGAGCAGAAGAACAGTTAGAACAGTAATGAAAAATAGCTAGACCTAAAAATTCACTGAAATTCTATTGACATAAATTCACAAAAACTTAACAACATAAAACACTATTTTTAATGCCCACATGAGTATAATAATCTTGACAACAAAAGGTTGTGTTCTTTTCCAAAGAAAAACTTACAACTAGAATTATCTCCGAAGGTGATTAATACCCCCACATGGGTACTTGATACTGGATCTGGGAATGCTTAGGATCCATGGCAAAATGTTAGGATCCATGGCAAAATATAACACGAGAATGGACACATGCAGCTAGAAACATGGACACATGCAGCAATGAACTTGACCCCACCTTTCTACGTTCACTTCCAAGCAGTCATCAAAGAAGTTACCTAAGCAGCAAGTTTCACCACCATTATTATCTAATACGTTCAAAATTTATCGAGCGAAAACGATTTGAATTTTTTAGTAACAGTGACTTTACTCCACCAAAGTCAAAGTCGAACTTAACCTATATCTAACACCTGTGTACCAAATATTGTTTAAGAATGTGAAGCCTCTCATAATCATCCGGAAACCATTTTTTTCTATTTTTATTACCAGTGAACACTGACCTTGACCCTACCAGTCCCATTTTAATCCCATGTTTTATCTTTACTGAAGCTGCCTATATAGCAGTTTTGATCATTTCTAACTAAAGTTATTGAGCAGAAACAGTTTTTCTATTTTTAGTTACAGTAACCTTGACCCCACTGACCCCACTTTCAAACCCAAACGTCTCTTTATAGAATTTACCTTAGCAGCAAATTTCATTGATAAAACATCTTTCCAAAGATGAAGGTACTGAGCGGAAATGAATTTTTTTAAGTTTAAGTAATGTTACCTTGACCGTATACCCACAGGTCCCATATACGAACTTTACCTGTATCTTTTGATATTACATCTGTGTCCCAAAAATGATTAAATCTCTGAAGTAATTCATGAGTCATCATTCAGAAACCATATTTCTATTTTAGTAACAGTGACATTGACATTGACCCACCAGCCCCAAAGTCAAACGTCATCGGTATCTTATCTAATGTAACACCTGTATTCAAAAAATCAAATCTTTGGAGAATATCGAGAGTTTTAATCCGGAAACCATCTTTTTCCTTTTTTTTAAGTAATAGCGACATTGAAAATGACCCCAACATCCCCAAAATCGAACTTGACTTGTATCTCGTAATGTAACAACGGTACACCAAAGATTGTTTATATCTTTAAAGCCTTTCAGGAATTATCTTCTGGAAACCAGTTTTCTATATTTAGAACCTTGAGATTGACCCCACCAGCTCAAAAATAAAACCCACACATTGACTTGGAATCTGACCATAAAAGACATTTCCTTAAAATTTCTTTTTTAAATAAAGGAATAGATTTTATTGACCTACCTAGTATATTTAAATATAAAACAGTTCAATCAACTATTCCTAACTTTTTTAAGAATACTGAATCGCCTATGGTCTGTTATAAATACAACAAACCAACTAGAAATACAATTTTTAATTACAATAAAATTACCTCTGATTTACAGATCATTGATAATACACCAAAATCTTGAGAGTGTTTAACTTCTAAATATTGCTATAAGCCTGTCGGTCATATTGTTACCGGTGATCTTAATGTAATCAAAGACTCTAGAATTCGTAATTTAATTTATAAAGGTCCTAAATATAGAATTCCATCCAAAATTGATTTTAATGCATGTCGTGCAGAAATTGCTGAGTCTTTAAACCTATTTTGCAATAAATGGTGCAAAAGAGAACATGCTGAGCCTAATGCACTTTCTAACTGGAAAAAAAACACATATTCAAAATAATAGACACTCGTATATCATTTTATGAAAGAAATATTGCTTTATTACCACCTCGACCTCGTTTTAACTTTCTTCATTTGAAAAAAGGAATCCAAGACTTTCATAATAAAATTTGTTTTAACACCTGCTGATAAGGCTTCTAATAATGTAATAATAGTGTGACGGGTACACTATATTAATATTCAAACCGAAGAACTGAACAGCACTAATGCTTATGTACTGACTTCTTCATCTGAGAATGATATTGTTACTGCACACACTCTACAAATTACAAAATTTAGAATCAGTATTGAGCCGAAACAAGACAAAGTACCTACTATGTATTGGTTGCCTAAAATGCATAAAACACCGTACAAAGCAAGATTTATTGCTAACTCTAGTTCTTGAACTACTTCTTAATTATCCGTGCTCTTAACTTCTTGTCTTACAGCTATTAAAGAACATGTTATTAGGTATTGCGATAAGGTTTTTGAAACTTCTGGCAAAAATTTATTTTGGTCGATTAAAAATTCAAATGACGTTTTGAAAAAGCTTAAATCAAATAAATTTCAGGCGTTCTGTTTGTCTACTTTCTTTTGATTTCTCAACTTTATATACCTCGCTCCCTCATAATTTATTAAGAGACAAACTAACCAGTCTCATTGAAAAAACGTTTGGTAGAGAAAATAAAAATTTCATCGCTTGTAATGAGCATAGGGCATTTTTTACAGATGGTTCTTATGATAATTATACTTTATGGACTTGTCAAGACCTAATAGAGTCGCTAACTTTCTTATTGGATAATATTTATGTTAGATTTGGTACTTCTATTTATAAACAAGTAATAGGCATCCCAATGGGTACTAATTGTGCACCCGTTGTTGCTGATCTGTTTTTATACTGTTATGAAAGAGACTTTATGTTATCTCTTTCTACTGAACATCAAGATGATATTATTACAGCTTTTAACAACACCTCGAGGTACCTTGATGATTTATTAAATATAGATAATAACCATTTTCCATTACTGGTTAATAAGATCTACCCTAAAGAACTACAACTTAATAAAGCGAACACTTCAGAAAAGCAAGCAAACTTTCTCGATCTAAGAGCTTGCAACGACATTAATGATTTCAATGAACGTAATCTTTGCATTACAGAAAAACTTTTAAAACAAGGTTATCGGTATCACAAATTAAGGAAAACATTTTGCAAGTTTTATCGTCGATACCCAGATTTAATTCATAAATACAGGTGCAGTTTAAAATCACTATTGCAACAAGGTATTTCACAGCCAGTTTTTAATGGAGATTTAATTTTTAAACTCAAGAAGATAAAGGGCAATGTTAACTTCTCCCGGTTATTCGTAAAAACCATCTGTAAATTTAAAAAGAAAGGTTACCAACATGATATTTTACAGCGCTCTGCATGCCTGGTGATTAACCCTTCTACAGTTGATCATTATGCTAACCTCTTTGGTTGCAAGACGGTGGCAGGGGTTTAATAGTTTATGAAGGTTTATGGGGAAATCTTTTCTTAAAAGAACATAGAAGCTCGATTTGTTTCTTTTATCCCTGTCATCGTGTTCTTGCTGATTTTACTCCAGGAGCTCTGGTCTCGGTAAGATCATTGAGTACCCGCTCTTTGACTTTGCAATGCTATTAGATTCTTATGTTTTATATGTTTGTGTGCTTTTGCATGCAACATTGTTGAGCCAATAAGTGGGTTGGAGTTGTTTCACCAAGACAACTTGTATTTGTTTTGTAATATGAGAACCTGTTGGGGCAAGTGTGAGGTTGGTGCACCCTAGAACCTGGTTTAAACCCCCAGTGGCAATTCGATTTGCCACTGACCGTTCCAAGGCGGTAACCCCTCGGGTTCTCATTTTTGTTAATTGTTAGTGGTGTCTCTTTTGAAACTGATCATTTTATTAACCATGCTCTCTCCCTCTCTTCTTCTTGACTGTGTAGAGAGGTTGTTTTTTCTGAATGTGGCGATTCCTGATATGCATATTTCACCTTTTAAGTTATAGCTTAAGGAATGTAAAAATTATGTTATTTGGAAAAAAAAAACAACTTCTAAATAAAACGAAAATCTAAATGAAAAGTTGGGGTATATTTGAAATGATTTTTAAAATATATATGGGACATGTTGAAACTGATACAGAAAATTATGGTAAAAACTTATGTGGTTAGGATTTAGATTATGATGATGAAAATATGTAATGACCATGTTTGATATTTATATTATTACGAAGTTATGTACTAAGTGCGTAAACTCTTGAAAGAATGCCGACATCGCCAGTGGGGTTATAACGATACAAACCTATCCTCCGATTTGTAGAGCTAACATGATAACATCTCTTTATTTAAGAAAACTCAAAGAAATTCACTTCGCTTTCTAGTTCTACTTACAACGTCTTATATACACGGCTTTTCTTTTGAAAAGTTAGTTAAAGAATGTTCCTTGGTAGTCAATATCCCCCCCCACCTCCTTCCTGCTAAAACGATGTTCAACTTACGCAATCTCACCAGTGAACCATTAATAATAACAAACCGAGTCGATGTACGGGCGAAATACTAGATGATACTTGTAGAAAATTACAAAGTATTTGATAGGAGAAACATTTAAAAACATGATAGATCCAAAATATTAAAATACTATTTGTTTTCACATGGTGCCATTGTAGTCACTTTATTGGTCACTAATAGTTCAATTGATTTTATTTTTGAAGGTTCTGTGAAACCGTCTACATTTATCGAATAATAAGCAGAAGTAAGAAAATGAAGAAGAACTAAAAAGAAGAAGAAGAATATGATGATGATAACGATGATGTAGAAGAACAATAGCAATTATTTCAATAATTATTTATGAAAAAAAACAATAATTTTATAATGATATTACAACCACATGTATAAATTGTAACATTTAATGGAAATAATTATGATAATTATGGTGATGTTAATGATGATGATAATGATAAATTGTTATAGTATTTTGAGAAAAAAGCAATATATGCATAAGAAGATTATATTACCGTCCAGCCACCATTATCTGTACTCATGTCACAGAAAACTTGAATCTCTTGTTTTGTTTTCCAAAGCGAAACAGTGTACACACCGGATTCTTTTACGCCTGTTTTTCGAATGGCAGTGCAGTCTTGGCCTGATAATATTACAAAACATAGGATAAATAACGTGTCGATGAGAATAGGAAAATGAAGAACTCATAATTCTCCGCCGACACCATTTTACTACACAATATATTTGTAAGCACCCAAGCACCCAAATATAATAGCTTTGGGTGTAAAATGTTCAAATAAGATATTGACTTACTAATCTCTTAATATATTAATATCAAAGATAACATGCATGATTGATTTCACGAAGCGAAACAGTCGAACATACAAGACGTAGGGACCACTATTGAAGATTTCATGAATTTGCATAGAAATTTGTTCAAGTAACATTACATAAACTCTTTTAGGAAAATTGCGTTCACTACCTTTGCATCACATTTTGAAATTACATTAACATGATTAAAAACTGATCAGTACTTGTACATTTCATCCAGAAACATGATGAAAGTTTGCTTACTTACCGATCTGACAATTTGTACCCGAATATCCAAGTGCACATTTGCAAGCATAGTTGTTTAAACCATCTACGCATGTTGCACCGTTCTCGCATGGACTGCTGGTGCATTCATTGATATCTACGACAGAATATGTTATTCGATCGAAACCAAACGACTATCAAATTAGTTTTTAGGGTTTTCGGATATGCGATCTGACTTTCTAATCTCTTAATATATTGCATATCTAAAAGATAACACGCATGATTGATTTCACGAAGCAAAACAGTCGAACATACAAGACGTAGGGACCACTATTGAAGATTTCATCAATTTACATAGAAATTTGTTCAAGTAACATTATATTTACCTCTTTTAGAAAAATTGCATTCAGAACCATTGTATCACTTTTTGAAACAGTGTCATTTCCTGGTCAGTTATCGTAAATATCATCGAGAAACATTGCTCTTTAAACAGTTTTTCTTTTCAAACTTACCAATCAGACAAGTTGTACCCGTATATCCAGGCGCACATTTGCAAGCATTGCTGTTTTTCCCATCTATGCATGTTGCGCCATTCATGCATGGACTGCTAACACATTCATCGATATCTAAAAAAAGAATTAAATATTTTTACTTAATGATAAAGCCAAATGCCTTCATAATAGTTTTTATCTTATTCATGTTCAAAGTAAGTGCTAACTTGCAGCAGTATGAGATAACTAAACTACATTCTGAAATATGAAGTCCTCGATTAAAAGCTGAAGAAATTAAGAACTAGAGAAATGATCTATTTATAAACCTACAAATAGAAATTATGCACCAACAGCTAGAACCAACACTTTTTGAACCTCTCGTATGTTGGGTTCTTTTTTTAAAGCAGAATTTGTTCAACTCCTAGTGTAACATTATGGTGCGATCTTTTTCATCTTTCTGTATTCCTTTCCAATAGTCATCAGTGCAAATGTATTGTGGAAATCGTGGGATCCTTTATTTATTAACACACTTTTAACATATGTGCGTATGAAAATATATAAAATATATAAGGTGTGTGTTTCTAGAAATTGTTAAGGTGTTTTAGTTTTTATCCGGGAATGGTTTATGCATAAGATTTGATTAACGAGCATTCCCGGGTTTGGAAGCAAGAGTGTAATAATAATCCACAACAGAATATTTCCAATCTTGTTCTTTCAACTGACGACAATTTGAATTGCATAACAAGCTACACTTAATAATTAATTAATTAATTATATGTTAAGAAATTATGAGTGTAGAAGTTTGAAAATCATCTCAGGAAATATTTATAAATTCTCAGAGCCAGTTGACATTATACGGATTTTACAACTGATACGCGTTTTAAAGTATATTAAAACCTGCATGATCAGATGACTAATAATTTAGGAATGTCATCCAGAAATATGTTGAAATATTTCATCTCTTAATCATCAAAACACGGCTAGGAGCTCTTAAATGTTTGCAATGCTTACCGATCTGACAATTTGTACCCTCGAATCCTGCTGCACATTTGCAAGCATAATTGTTGATACCAGTCACGCATGTTGCCCCATTTAGACATGGATTGCTTTCACATTCATTAACATCTAAAAAGATATAAATTTCTTATAGAAAACACAAAAACATCGGCAATATTTACAAAAATAATATAATATAAACGAACCAATTAGTTGGCCTACACACTCGATTTAACGCAATATGGATAAATGGTGCTTGCACCGCCTATAATTTTTTTTATCAACTAAAAAGTTTGATTTATAAAAGTAAAGTATATAAAGTGAAAAACATGAAACTGTTTCAAATCTGAAATACGACAAAATAAAAGCTTTTATGAATACAAAAGGTTGCACAGCTAACATTATTAAAAAAAGCAATTAATTTTATATTACTTATACATAAATTAACAGAATTATATTTGATGGTTATTAGCAAATCTTAGAAAAAAAGAAAGAAACAAAAACATGAATGTAATATCTGAAAATCTTGAGATACAAAGCAATCTATTTGGTAATTAGTCTGACTCATATATCCAATAAAAGATTGTGCTTCCCTCGTAATACAGTAACATTTCAGGTACATACTTCTTTTTTCTCTAAAAATGATCTGTAAATAGCATGTGAACATTTCTATGATTTCTTGACTATATTCACGTAGAATTAATATAGAAAAAATATCATGTTCTTTGTGCTGGATCAAAGTGTTTATTGTATACGTGTGAAGTTATTTAAGAAATAATCAATAGCTTCCGGTGAATTATCGAAGGATAATTCACGGGGCGGAGTTCAGATGCGTAAGGAAATATCACGAGGGACGTATATATCTACGGAGCTGAACGACACCCCGTGAATTATCCTGCGATAATTCACTGGAAGCTATTGATTATTTCAATTCTAACACGAAACATCTGACTGAATTAGCGAAATAATCATAACTCAATTTTAGCGCGTTGTAATAAACGCATTGCCATTCCAACGGTTTAATTCTGCACCTGGAAATAACATGTAAACAACGGAAATGACGTGACGTCGTTAAAATGGCGCGTAAACGTCACCTTAACTTTGCCGCAAAATAGCAGAAAATAATTATAGTATTTTATCTATATATTAAATAAACATAATTCTATTACTGTGGTATCATCATATTACGCGCGGGTAAAAATTTAGCGTATTATGTGCTTTCTTAAATGCGCGAAATTAAAGCCCAGCGAAAAATACAATTGTCACGTGATAGGTTTATACCAACAGGAATTTATTAAAAGCCGTGCCCACGCGCGGTAAATTCACAGCAAAGTCAATGGGAAAAACGTCAAATCGTGTTAGAATGTGATGTATGTATCTATGCATAAGATGTCGTGGGCGCATGTTGTTATATGCATTTCCATTGCAGCCAAAAATCAGGCTAAGTCAGATAGAATCTGTATTAATGTGATACCCTCGTGTTCGATGGTCAAATAGACATTTTCATCTGTTTTATACATTGATTCTTAATTATAAACTGTAGCATTCTATTGGAAGTATCTCGTTGCCTTCCTGTTATGTTTCGGCTTGCTTTGCCTTACAACATGCTTTTAATCTATCTAGGACGTTTGCATGACGGCACAACTTTGGTGATTGGGAAAATATTAAATAGCTTACCTATTTGACATTGAGACCCTCCATATCCAGTCTTACATATGCAGGAATATCTCTGTATACCGTCTACGCATGTTGCACCGTTCTTGCAAGGGTCGCTGGCACATTCATCGCTCGATATTTCTGAATAAAAATGTCATCAATAAGATAACAAAATCATGCGGAAAACATAGCAAAAACCTTAAGATGTTAGGTAGTATTTTGTTGCTCTAGTTAATGTAGATGTAAGTATGAAAAAATGGGTATACCTTGACAATAGGCAAACAACTTTTATGATTTTATATTGGAAATCATATCCTTCAATTTTCTAGTCATGGTCAAAGAAAAACTAGGAAATAAATTACATAAATTCATTTTTTTAGCACAAGCGTAAGGTTTCTTTATTTTTTAAGACATTATAAAATACAAGCGTTTGATCATTAAAACGGATGTTTTGTCATCATTTTAACTGCTGTACATATAAGAAAAAAACTCATTAAGTTAACTATGATAAGTTCGGTCACTTGCTTTGCATAAACTTAATTTATATTAATGCATATTTTTCAACACAGAAAATGTTGTGTTTTTTTAATATGAGTGTTAAAACATGTCCCTTTATATGTGAACAAGGCATAAAGACACATACATGGTCCGCCTCTGAGTAAATATACATATAGCTGCTTGAATACCATTTAATTTTCTGTCTGTTTTGTTGACGAATCTTGTGAAGTCTGTATTAATCTGAGTTGTATAATCCTTAAATGTTTTATTTAGCCCGACATGGATCACCTCAATCCTGTCTTCAACCTCCTTCAGTTGTTTTGACGCTTTTTCGTTGGTTTGGTTGATTAGTGATTCGACTTTTAATTCAACTACCTCAATGCTTTTTTCAGCTTCTCTGGTCAGCTGATTGAATCGGTTGTTGTTATCGTTAATTTTTATTTCAATGTTTTCATTCGTTACCAAGAGGGCGTGTTTGTGAATCCTCCATGCATTTGTAAGCGCCGAATAAAGACGTGCTCCATTCTGTCGCTCTGTTGAAGTCTCTTTGAGTTTATTATTTATGTTTTCAATCATTGTTTCAATAACGGATAGCCTCTCAAGTATATTTGCTTCTGAAACACAAATCTTATCTTAAACATACACATTAATGTTTGGTGCTCATAATAATAGGCCGATAAAAGTTATTTACTAATACGGCCATGCAGATTAATAATTATAAAAATTCACATTCTTTGACTGTGTATTGGGAGCGTCACACTTTTTATTAAGCAACCTTCAAAATATTAGTTCATTGTTTACATGTAACGCCAATTTAAACATGATTGCCAACTTATCTTTGTCGAATAATATTTCGTCGCGGTATTGTTATAATAGCCAAATACAGAGATAGCATGTTTGAACTCACGGAGTTTAATTTCGGTTTCTGACGCACATTTTAGATAATTTTGGCTTGTTATTCAAGGAAAAAAACAGAATTCCTTTTTGTCTGTATTTCAATGTTTAAGTACTATATAAAAAGGTAAAGCGATATTGGATGCCTACAATAAAACATACTTTATATTTAAAAAGCAATACATTCCAGAACAATTAATTATACTTTTACTATAAATGTGTTGTTAACATTTAAGTAGCATTTTCACTGTCGTGATCGAGCACCGGCACGGACTTTTCGGGCACCGGTATTGTCATACAATATGGCGGACTGTTTACATCTGAAAGGTCTGTGTATAGATTTTACTTCACTGAATAGATCACATACCATTTCCTAAGTTGTCAATTCATTGCATCATTTATGAAATCATATATGTAACAAATGCACATGCTTTTGATATTAGAAAAGCTTTGATTGTTTCAAAATTCGAGTCTAATTTGGCGGTTTGACAGAATGCAAATTTGAACCGAGAGACGTGATTTGTTTTGGGCAATACTTTAGCAAAAACTTTAACTGTGATCACTTCTTATTGTATTTTTCTTCAAAATCCATCAGTCCCAATCCCTTTAAATTGTTAGGATACTGTAAACTGGCTTACTTTCTGTTTTGACCATACACCGGTATGGTCAGCACGCACCGGTTCAAGAATTCCGTCAAATTGTACAGATTGTTGATAAAAAGGCACATACCTTTCAGATGTAAACCGTCCGCCATATTGTATGACAATACCGGTGCCCTAAAAGTCCGTGCCGGTGCTCGATCACGACAGTGATTTTCTTACCTGAAGAATATCCTGAGGAACCGGCTCCATGACTAGTTACCGAACCTTGTTTGGATTCCAACATTTCTACTCTAGATACAAGCATTTCCCCTCCATCATTTCCCGTTGCACTATGTTCCTCAGAATATCCACCAACTTACAGTCACAATTTTGACTAATCGCAGAGCGAACAAATAGCAGAAATACAATAAAATGAAATGTTCCATCCATTTCGACTGGAGAAGTGAAGAACTAAAGAAATCAAACTCTGATCATGTAGTAAACATTCATTTGCGGATTATAAATTGTCAAGTGTTACTGAAGCTGCATGGGGCGTAATAAGTCGTAATGTCTAGGTTGAAGTGTCTCATTAATTGCAAAATATGCAATAACAAAGTTATACTACTTCTAGTCAACAAGTTCTACTTAAAACTTCCGTCTTGAGCACATTATGATTAAGGAACTGCTAAGATACTTGTAATAACGAAACACAACCATGACAAGTACTTGTAAATCACATTAGTGTCCAAGGTTTTAAAACTGAGCAGAGAAACCAGTCTCAAATCTCAAGGTTCTGGTTGGCAATGTCAGCTTTATATAACATTCAGACCAAATTTGTTTAATAAGGTTTCCTGCCTGTATGTAGTACACAATACTTGCAAATTCCTAAAGCTTTTTCTTCAGCTATAAATAACTTGTTAGAATCAGATTGATCCTGGTCCGGTTTTAAAGGGGTTTTTTTTGAAAATTTCAGTGCAGTTTTAAGTTGTTTGAAATTTCAGTGCAGTTTTAAGTGTTTTAAAGCTGTATTGTATTTTAACATAAATGTTTTCCTATTGTAACATTCTTGTGTGCTGTTTTTTTTTATTTCCAAAATATCGCTTAAAGCCATGAAGATATACTATACTATTATTATAATAAAACCCCATTTTATTTCACTATTTTCATTATTAACTAGCACACTAAACAAAAGAACAAACTTCCACTAGTAACACAGAAATCTCCAATAACCCCAGTGTAGAAATCTGGTGGAAGTTAATCTTTGTTATTGCATATGTTTATCGTTAAATTAAGATAAAGGTGCATAATATCAGACATTTTATTAGGCCGTACACTAATTTATTTCGAGCATGCATAACGTGATTCCAGGAAAATAACGCTGCAGATAAAATGCTGTTAAGTGTAATTTATCCTCCGACTAAGTTGGAGGATAAGATTCTGGTGTTATCCCCGCGTCTGTCCTTCCGTCCGTCAGTTACACGATTTTCCCGTCAGAGAATGGTTTTCACAGATTCCTCAAATTAGGTATATTGGTTGATTAATGAGCCCTTTTGACTTTGAGGTCAAAAGTTTAGTTTATGGTGACCATAAAAGTAAAAACTATCCGATCACTAACTAGAGCAGGATACTTGGTAGGTTGGTCTATAATAATGTAGATGACCTCCATTAATATGGATGAAGACTTGTCGAGGGTGAAGATCACGATGACCCAAAATGCAGATAATGTTCAGTCATTACAAAACGCTGTGGCATAGTGTCCCCAAACTTGTTCAGTAAGTTATGAGAAGATGAACCATTTTAAGTACGAAGAGAAACGGTCAGTAAGATCTAAACCATTATCATGGTGGAAACAACTAAAGTAATATTCTGTCAGATTTTATAACTTAAGAACAAAACAGTAATCGCCAAATATCCTGCTTACTCCGTGATCCGTGACTCTTAGTTACAAAAGCAGTGCATGCGCAGTGAAACATATCTTCATCTTATTTAGTTTTACCTAAAACTGTAGCTAAATGTCATAACTATACATCACTAACTGGAATAGCTCAGAAAAAGTATGATATAATTAAATATTCTAACCTTTGACATACAAGGGTAATGTTCTAGGTCGTCTGGAAGCATGCTCATAGATCCGTAACATTTCATTGCCTGGCTGATGACATCATCAAATTTGCATTTTGTTAACTTGATACATTGCTTAGAGAAAGTTTGAGTCACAACTGTTAGACTCCATGCAAGTGTCATGATTTAGATTGATCTTGTATTGAAAAAGCAAAGAAAAAAATAACATGGTATCAGGGTCATACCTCCGGTACTGTTTTACTATTTTTAGATGGTTTAAAACTACAAATACTTGACCTTTATGCTAATATTATAATTGTATGAAGAGTATTTTTCAGATTCTAATAATTTAACCGTAAGTAATTAAAAATGGATAAATCTTAACAATTCACAAATCCATCTCTAAGCAGTCGTAAAATTTATTCATTACAGGTAGTCTTCCATTTCATAATTCATAACAAAAACAAATTTAAAATGGATGAGAGTTTAATTGGTCTTTACTCAAGTTTCAAACTTGGGAAATAACTTTTGTTTTGGCAGTATACTTAGTCCATTACCAAGCATCCGATCGATATAGACAGTGTTTGAACACAGCTTTCAGTGATGTTTCAAAATGGGAAAGGAAATGATAAAATTTGGAGGAAAATGGTGGATTTTGGGATATACTTTTAATAATAAGATAAAATCAATTCAATTAAATGTTGTTTTTTTTATCTATTTCTTACGCTTTTTGTAGCCTTTTCATTCCACTTGCTGCTGAAAAATATTGTTTCAAATAAATATCTACAGTATCTGATTAAAGTTTTGGCCGGTCCAGCGTGTAATTCGTGTATGAAATTACGTCACGGATCGATGGGTGATCACGGATCGATGAGTAAGGAGGATATTTTGAAAGAATAAGAGAAATAATTCATATTGCCTTATTTTCTCTATACGTCGATTAAATTTTTACTAACCTTGACTAGCATTAATATCCTAGCAAAACAAATTTCTATGTCCCATGTCGATTTATACATCAATAGACCCTTTGCACGTAACTGCGGTCCGTAAGCTGACGCATGCGCATAAACGCTTCCGGGTGGCAAACTATGACAACCGTGAAAACAACGATGATCGATAACTTTCACTTTCGATCCGAGTTTTCATCAAATTTGAAAACTTTTGAAGCCGTTAATTGAGACAAATATGCTGTGCCAACTAAATGTGGACTGCTTATGTCTGCCAGATCGATCAACATAATGCCAACCAAAGAGAAATCGTGGATCGGCGAATCACATGGCGGATCAGTGAACTTGACATATTTTCGGAAAAGTATCAAAATATGGATTCTTAGGTGTATACGGACATAATGTGGTTCTAACTGAAGCAAAGCATTGATTTCCAAAGCAAAATAGAGTAAGCATCTCATGGCTTTTTTAGTGTTATGTGTACTTTTATCTGTTGACACCAACTTGAGACTTGAGCCATTGATAATAATAATAATAATAATAAATTCTTTATTTTTAGAAGGTTACATATTAAGTTTGAACAAAAGGATGTCAATCTTATTTACAATATGGCCTTCTTAACAAAATAAAATAACAATTACAAAACAATTCTATAAAAACAACAACATTTTATGTTAATGAAAACAAAACATTTGACATTCATAACAGACAGACACTTATTAAAATATGAGAAATAGTATATAATTTAATTACATCAAGATTGCGACAGATCAAATAGATATTTTTTCAAAAGATGTTTAAAGGAATTGAGTGTCTTAACTGAACGTATTGTTATTGGTATATTATTCCACACTTCTCTACTGTAGTAACTGAACGTGTCTTTTAAGTAATTTGTTCGTGGAGTCAATTGTGAGAGACTTTTCCAAGTCGAAGAGCGAAGATTATATTTATCATTTGTAGAGAATTTCAATAGGTCTGATATATAGCTAGGTGTTTGATTGTTTATGGATTTGAAAACTAGAAGCGCCGCGTGATATTTACTTCTGTATTAAAAAGGTAGCCATTTCAGTTCTTTGAAAAGAGAGGATGACGGTGTTCGGTAAGACTTGCATAAAACGATGCGAGCAGCTCTTTTCTGAATTTTTTTTACTAATCCCAGACTGGTTTCCTTTGCCCCAGACAGTACAACAATAATCAAAAGAGGACATAATGTAAGCATTATAGTACAGAATTTTTGTGTCTTGTGTGAGATAGTATGAAATTCTTCTCAAAAGCGCAATCTTAGAGTTAAGTTTCAAAGACATTTTGTTTGTCTGAGTTTTCCAAGACATATTATTTTCTATGTAAACACCCAATACTTTTTGGTTTTTAACATTCTCAATATATTTTCCTGATACTGTGAGATGAAGTGGGACTGAATTTTTCAGTTTTTGTCTTGCACCAATAACCATACATTTAGTTTTATCAGGATGTAAAAGCATATTGTTAATGGAACACCATTTTTCAGTCAAAACTAAATTATTCTGGAGATCTGTTTCAACATGTTGTAAATTGGGTCCTGCTTTGTACAATGTTGAATCATCAGCGTAAAGATCAATATTCATTGACTCAGTTAAATATGCTATATCATTAATATATAATAGAAACAAAAGGGGACCTAAAATAGATCCCTGAGGCACACCAGTTGAAATGGGTAGGATATTAGATTTAATAGAACCAACTTTGACCATTTGTGTTCTGTTTGTAAGATAAGATCTAAAGAGTTTAACAGCCTTTTCTGAAAAATGATGAAGGCATAACTTATGTAGCAATATTTCATGATCAACTAGATCAAATGCCTTTCTTAGATCTAAAAATACAGCACCAACAAAATTACCATCATCAACCTCTTTCAACCAAGTATCAACAAGTCTGATAAGAGCTGTATGACACGAATGAGAAGTTCTAAACCGGACTGATTAACATGAAGTACGTTTGTTTTTTTGAAAAACAATTGTAATTGTAAAGCAATATGGCGTTCAAATATTTTAGAAAGAGTTGGTAAGATAGATATCGGTCGATAATTATTTGCGTCCTGTTTGCATCCACCCTTATGAATAGGATTAATGCAAGCCTCCTTAATGACATCAGGGAATATCCCATATTTAATGCTGTTGTTTATAATACCAGCGATTGCTACTGATAAATTATCACCGCAAGATTTCAAAATTTTTGGGCCAATACCATCAATACCAGTCGCCTTATTCACATCTAATTTGTCAATTAGTTTTTTCACTTCAAACGGATGATGACTTGCCCAGTATTGGAGGCTGTCGGGTTTGATATTTCTTAATATGAAAAAAGCAAATAATGTTGATTTGTGTATTTATATGTCTTACTAATTGAACATGACTTTGTGCATAATTGTGTTCCAGGCACAGATCTATATCAATATTTGTAAATGCCAAAACCCCTGCTAATGCATAAAACTGAAGAAATAAAACCTACCTTGTTTAAGCTGAGTCTGATGCAAGTAAAGCCCCATCATGTCATCAATAGGTTACATTTATATTAAATGATTAAACAATATAATAATACATATACTTATTAAGTAATTACATATAAACATTGGGATACCAGCTCAGGCAATATTCAGTATCATTGGCTACTCTGACCAGACTGCAACATTTTTTAAATTGACTGAATCATCAGCTGGTTAGTATGTCAGTGTAATCTAAAATTCTGGTCAAAGTGTGTACAGAAGCAATTATTTCAACAGTAACTTGTATTGAATCATGGTTTGGTTACTCAACTTGCCTTGAAATTTAAAATATTTTAATTTGTAAGATAAGAGAAAATGGGTTTACTTTAGTTAATTTTTTGAACGGTGTAAATATTATGAAAGTTTGAGCCAGTTCATCCTTACCAAACTGTTTATTTTGATTCAGATATTTGACAAACTATTTAAAAAAATGGTCCTATGTACTTAGTTTTTACCATTAAGAGCATTTGAAACTTAATTCATTGGTATTAAAAAGAAATTAAAATTCATTGCTACTCAAAATTTAGGGAAGGACAACAGTACTGTAAACACAAATTTTGAGGTTGGCCTTACATTATGCATGCAGTATTTAAATAAGTATCCCCTACACACATAAGCATTCACTTACAATAACTTAAATTACCACAAGTTACCTCAGCTACATATGTTACCTCTTACAATGAACATTCAAACTTATTTTATCAACCTCCTGGTGCTGTGCAGATAACTGCATCATAGACAGATACTTGTACTTGGGCATCCCTAGATGAAGTTATTAATGGTATGTCTTTCAGTTCTGTCATATAATTTTAAAATTTCTGATTACAATTAATGGTTATGTTCTTTTAAGGGTATTCATTTTCACTACAGAAAAAGTAGAGTGCTTATTGTATTTTGCAGCCTGCTTTAAAATAAATATTAATATTTAAATTTAAATTTAAGTTTGGCTGGTTTTAAGAATAGAATGTAAAGTTAACTGTTGTAATTGATAATCATTGGTTATTTAAATATGTGAATAGTTATTATGTATGTAACACATATTATTTTATACAACAATTGTTTATCATGTAATTTTAGCCTATTTTTTCAGCTCCCATGTTACACAGAGGAACTTTCAGCCAGTAGTGCATCTTTTCAAATAGCACTGACATAGAACTTGGAATCTGCTGATTTTGTTGGGATGAGAATTAATTTACAGCATTGAATAAATATTAAATAATGAAATTGTGTTCATGAGTTTACAGATATTTTAATGCTTTAACAAATCATCCACCAGTAAAGACAAGAAGTTTTAGTGCCTACATGAAATAGTGATAGAACTGACTTATAAATGATAGCATTCAACAAATCACCATGCACATTGTGGATATGTTGATCAATGATGTGATGCATTTAGTAGAGATTAATATAAACTTCATGAAAGCATATCTGTTTTGTTATAAAAATACTACCAAAAATAGATGGACAATTTTCTGAAAACAAGATTGAACCATGCATTAGGTTATGAAAACAAACAAGGCTCATTTTGAAGTGTTGCATCTAAACTAAAAGAAAACTGATAATAATATATTTAAGGAAAACTGGAATGGAAAGTGATATAACATTCTTTTTCTCCAAATATTAATAATAAGTTATTCAGTATCTAAATTGCAATATATTGTAAATATAAATCATGATATCACTTTGTCTTGTTTTGATTACTGTGAGGATGTGATTTAATGATTTTAATCCTGAAACATGGGCTGTTTTTTATTTTGGCATTTTATGGAAAGTGTGTCATATTCAAAGGATGCACTGATTTTATTATACAAGGCTATATTTATTTTCTTAGAAAGCCTTTTTTAAATAAGAAATCAAGAAGTATTTCAATAACATCTACCAGAGCAGAATCTCATTCAGAGATATCAAGATCAATTTCTATAGGCCTAATGATGAAATAACAAAAAGTGAGTGGAAATCTAAAAATGGCCTATTACCTGATTTCAGTTTAATAAAAATTTTCTAGTGGTACACAAATTCCACATTAATTATCAAAATTAGATTCTGAAACAAAAAAAATTCACTTTATATATTCCAGACTATAGATTATGGGCAGCAGGGGGGTGGGGTGGGGAAGCGGATCCAGAGAGGGTTTATTGATGTAGCTCGAACCCCCTTTTCTGGGCAGACATATTTCATATCCATGTGGATTTCGGCAAGAATGTTGGAAATTTTCATGAAAATACGCTGCGACTGCCCAAAACAAATTTCCTTTCAAGAAATCTTGCATCCAACCGACCGAGCATCTACACTCTGATAATTGGAGCTAAAAGATTTTAATGAATATTGTACGTATATGTATGCCTAATCATATAGATGTATCAAATATCTGATTCAAGTGTTAATTATGTATTAATGTTTGCGTTATCTTGTAAAATTAACTCGAGGTTGGTTCATCAAGTTCACCCCACCCACCCCCTATATTCTGCAAAAGTTAAATTCGACAGGCCAATTCTTAAATTGTTGGTTTTAAATCAATCATCATATCAATTAATATCAAAACAATAAGTATTGATGGTAGTCAGAAAAGAAAACAAACGAAATCGTAAATTATCAGTGTTTATTTGAACATTTTAAACAATCGCGGTTCGTGATCTTGGTCGCTAAGATAAAAAAACCAATCGGTTTTATTTAGCGGAATGGATTTCGGCAAAAGATGCGGAAGGGAAAATATAAAAACAAACAGGCCTTCTCATTGAAATAAATTTATAATTATTCTGACTTTTCACGTTCAAGAAAATCTCCGTTAAAGTGGCAAACAAATTATGAGCAATTTTACGTCGCTTCCACCGGTTTGCCACCCGGAAGCGTTTGTGCGCATGTGTGAATAAATTATGGAAAGGGTCTATTGTGAAACAAGTTTTATTACATGTGTTACTATAAATAGTAACAAATTTACGTTACGACCGGAAGCGTTATTCAAGGTCGCAGGGCATTTACTTATGAAATGGCCCTGCGATTTTGTTTTAGGTTTTCAATTGTTATCCGTGGTTTCGTCACATTTCATTGTTGAAATAAGAATAAATTGTACTTACCCGTGAAATATCCCCGATTTAAAATCATTTTTTCTCCTTTTTTATGTTCCATTCATTTTCTCCATAATTCACATAGAGCCTGACGGTAACAAAGATCGCAACAGAGGTATAAGAATGAAACACTCTCAAATCATAGCATTTACAGACTCATACCACGATTATCACTTCCAGCATTCAAAATTTAGCAAATTCCTATCATTTCCCTTGAGTTAAAACAAAATAATCAAAAGGTACTGTTTGAAATAGTAAACATTCGTTAATGACGTCACATATCACTCAAATGACGTATATTGGCATCATGACGTGGTAATTAAATAAATAAAAGTGCTCAATCAAGGACAAACTAAAACAGTAAAACGAGTGTCATTTGTAATGTACACACCTCGTGCCATTATTCATATGACAGGGCCATTATCGAGAAGTGGGACTGCTTGCCCATTTATTAACCTATACATCAAACTTTTTCATGACTCGAACTAATACGCGTATATTCACACTCGATGGCTGTTTACATGGTTGAAATCAGTACTTGCGCCAAATGAGGATTGAGAAAACTGTAGAATCACAGTCATAGGTGATTCGAACCTGCAGTATCCAGATATGGAGTCCGATGCTCTACTAGACCATTATCCTCTTCAGTGAAAAACTTATACCCGAAATAAACATTTAAAAAAATCGACTGCCCCACAAATATTAACTATTAAATGCTTGACCGCGATGCTGAGCTAAAACTACTTATTGCATCAGATACATCCTAATACCACACCAGTTTTCGCGTGTTTGCGGCTTCTAGTTTATTCCAGTAGATGATTGATGTATACGCATAACGTTTGTAATATAGAATCATTTTCAGTAGTACGAGAATAGCTGCAATTCTGTTATTATGTTTTATAATTGATGTTTCTTAAATACTTTTATTTTTGAAGTAAATGCGTGCTTAAATGTCAGTTTCCTTCAAGAAATACTTAGTCTACTGCTATAACTTGAGCTCCATCCAAGGTAATGCGACCTCATTAGTTCTAAAGCTCTTCTTTAGCTAATGTTATACTGAATGTTTTTCATTCAGTGAAACCAAATGTTGAATTATACAAGACAGGGTGCAACCAACAAGTTTCAGTAAACTCATAAATGAACCACTGTAATTTGCTGATTATATGAAAACAAAACATAAACTAACACCATAAGCGGACAGAATGATGAAGTTTAGGTGGAAATGTTAACTCTGCGAGAAGATGACATCGCACAGTTTTTGTAGCTCTGCCAGAGCTGTTTTCTCTCTGATCTAGGAAGTGTCACCGAATAAGTTTCCAGAGCCATTTGTTACTTTTTTCTGTGTGTTTGAAAGCTGTGTAGGAGCTGTCGCCTTACAGGTTCTACTACAATTTGCTGTGGCACTGTAGGTGCAGTGTGGCGGCAGAAAATAAACCCCCGGTTACGCTTTTTAATTAATATATAATCGAGTACACAATGAAGAACACTATATGAGGGTTTTCCGCGTAACAATTTTAATGGTTAATTCCCAGCTACCTCAGTCGGTAGAGTGTTTCACGTTATATGGCTAGGGCGTTGTTGCTCTACAGGTTCGATTCCTAGCAGGGTCTTACATTACTATGTATGGAACATAATCAAGTGGAAGAGATACAGTACATGTAGTTGTAGCTCCTTTTATTAAAGCCACTTGACCGTATTCATTCTTAATACGTTTTATTGAGATGCCAAATGAGTAACACAATTGCAAGGCACGCAAATAAATGAAATAAATCAAATATATAAGTTTCAAAAATGGATTTGCTTATCCTCTTACTTCGTCCCAATATTACAATTATCGGTGTCATTCCTCCTTGGAAACATTTTTTTTTATTTCATATAGATATGCGACTTTTATTTCACCGGAAAATATTCCACTGTTATTTCACCGCGAAAATTTTAAGATTCCTTGTGAAATAAATCTGGGATTTCACTGTTTTTCAAACAGTGGAATATCAATATCATTTTTATTTTCATTTTTTTTCACGTTGGTATCCAAACGTAAAGAACATTCCGAATTAGAAAGTTTAGAAAACGGGCTCAAATTTGGGTATATATAACCTCATGACGTCACTTCCTAAAGAACCGTTTTGGATTCAATTCCATGCAATTTTTCTGTCGTATATACTTAAATTTTGAACTAAAAGCATAAAGTAAAAAGAAAATTAGTTTTACCAGTGAAAGATATAAATATCATATTTCACTCGTGAAGCCCGGAATTAAGTATTTTTACTCGTGGCTTCTGTGAAACAAATTTCCTCTATGACTGCTTCCTGTGATAAATAGATATTAATCGCTATTGTAAAGTAGCGATTGCTCCCATCCCAACAATATATAGAACAAACGTTCAAAATAATTTTAAATCGTGAATTATTCTTAATCTTATTCTTATTCTTAATCTTAAAGTAGATCTAGAATAATTCACTAGTTATATTATGTTAAACGTTTGTTCAAGATATCAGGTGCATATATATTGATGTTTGCTACTGACTACACTATCGATTATACATACAACAAAAACGATTGTTATAATGACTCAATGCATGTGAGAACTATTTTGTGGCACATTGTATATAGTGGCACTTCAACACACAGTGTATATAGTGGCACTTCAACACACATAATGTTTTTTCAGGCATGGTACATGTATTGTTATTAGAGAATTCAGACCGATTTCCATTTTGAAGTCCATTTACCCTTAAACTTACATTTTAAGGCAACATGTATGTTTAGGATAATGGAAGTCTCCAACTAAAATACAAAATATAATATCTTCCAATAACCATTGTTTTCAGTCAATATAACTGATTACAACAATAGACAATATGACAGTACTTATTTAATGCTGTGCCATCGCAACCAGGCTGGATAAGTCAATACAACTGATTACAACAATAGAATATGACATCATTCAATGCTGTGTCATCACGATCAGGCTGGTAACTCTGCACTCTGGTCTTAAAGCCACAAATTGCTGAATTTGGAACACAGGCATGACTCCAGTCGCCCCACTCGCCCCATAACCCATGTCCCGGTGATCGAACTAATTCAGTCTGGCCTTTTTCTCCGGCAAAATCACGGCAGAGAAACCACATAGTTGGCGCTTGTATCGTCCTCCCCAAATGAATAACCTTGCTGTAATAGAGTCATAATCTTACTTATAATACATGTAACAACGTTTTCTGAACTAGTGATGTTTTGTTAGATATTTTTCTTGATGAAGACATACTCTGGACACACAATGATTCTAAATTTTCACAATAGACCTTTTCATATTATAATAAGCTAATTCACAGTAAATGTTCCAAGTTGAACGTTCTTCGAAAGAGATCAGAAAATAACATAAACAATGCTTGAATTAATAGATTGTCCAATAACATAACCATTTATTAAATTAATAGATTTTCCAATAACATAACCATTTATTGAATTAATAGATTTTCCAATAACATAACCATTCATTGAATTAATAGATTTTCCAATAACATAACAATTCATTGAATTAATAGATTTTTCAATATCATAACCATTCATTGAATTAATAGATTTTCCAATAACATGGAATTCATTAGCTTAGAGATATTCCAGTAAAAACTATCAATCATTGATTTCATAACAGTGTTTCTACATTACATAATCAATAAATGATTGCATAAAAAGTGTTTCTACCTAGTACCTACACGTATAACACAAACAATCACAAAAATCATAGGAGATTTTCTTAACATAATCAGTAATTAGTTTCGAAAAAGACTTTTCAAAGACTTATTAAATAAACATAACTCCATACGAACCTTTCATAAGACATGAACATTGAAAATTCATATTTCCCCCATTACTCATAAACGTTCATTTAATTAAGAGATTTTCGTAATAAAATTAACATACAACGATCATTAAATTAAAAACAAATCTGTAACATAAATGCCATTAAATTAATTAGAGATGTATCTTTAACATAACATACATTAATTTAACATAACATACTTGTATTGCATGTAGAATATATGAAATAAAACATATTGGGAAAAGCAATAATACATGCTTGTATACTAGAAAAGGATGGAAAAAAATGAACTCACGAAACTCTCGACTTGAAGCTTGAAGCTGACTAGATAGGAACCTTTGGGGCAAGGCTCTTCTGGAGTCCAATCACCCCACGCTCCTTCCAGGGAACTAATCTGACCTCTCACAACCCCTCCGAGATCAGAGCAGGAAAGCCGAATAGCGTTTAAACTTGTGTCGTCTTTATCGTCACTCTGGTCCGTCCAACCTTGGTAAGGCTCGATCTGAAGCAAAATAAATTAAAAGAAGAGAACAGAACAAAGCGAAAGCCACTTCCGAGATTGAGCGAAAGCGAATTTGTTGACAAAGAGTGAGTATGTCCAACATTTTTTTCTCTTTACGCACACCATCGTTTGGATGGTCAAAATTGTACTGTTTATTGGTGTAAATATTGAATTGCGCTCAACCCGGGGCTAGGCGGCATGGGAAGTAATAGACATTTCCATTACTGTCCATGAACAGGTTCAATCAAACCGAGCCTGCAATAGTTTCATATTTGTCGTGTTCGATGGCTTTTAAAGTTCCCTAATCATCTATTTATAATTATATTGCCTCTACTCGGACGCCACACTGCACACATAGCGCTACTGTGAATTTCAAATGATTGCTGCTTCAATGAAAACAAGGTTTCATATTTTGAACATGTAAAACGGTTAACAATAATATTTTTAGTTATTTGTAGCCTGTTTTGTTTCTTTCAGATGGGAGTTTTTAAATGGTGCAAGAGGAAAGACAATGTCCTATCCTCAAACTAGAAGAAATACAAACTGATTAATTCATCATTTAACGTACCGAAACAAATAAGCAATCTGAAAAAAAGTAAAAAAGATTATTAGTCACTGTTTGTCTGCTTTCGCTCAATCTCGGAAGTGGCTTTCGCTAAATTAAATTTTGTTGTGTTCTCTTTTTGTTTTGTGGAGCGAATATTTATCAGGCGTAAGATACTAACCTTCATGATGTATCCGGTTGCAAACGTTCCTGGGGGACAATATGCAGCATTACCCCAATTTCCATAACTATCGCCATTGGTTACAGATAACGAACTTATTGGAGTTCTGCCAAAAGCCTCGTCCACTGAAAGGCAACACAAAGAAATGCGCTTGATTAGAAAAAACAACAAATCATCTAATTTCGAGAATATTTTAAACGTTAAAGCCCCTTTTAGTTTAATAAAAACATTTAAAAATATTATTCAAATGTGATTTTATACAAAAATGTTAAGACAAAATTAAACAGCTAAATGTATTTAATTTTCTTAACTTTAATAGGAAACCCTTTGATATACAAGCTGTATATAAATTTACAGACCGTACGTTCATGCTAGCCCAGCGGAGGTTTGATTTCCTTGCATTAGATCGTGTATCTGCTCCAACTGTTTCCAGCTCAAGTCGGTCAGAGATAACGCACCTGACAGAATTGTCGGCAATCTGATTGCGGACATGAAACAGCGTAAAAATCAAATATTTGTTTTATTAAGTATTACTTTCGGTTAATATTACAGACTTGTTATGATTATTTTAACTAAAGAGCCTCTTTCTAGAAACATCAGTTATACCTCTGACACAAGCGGTGATGGTCAAGCTTGGAACGTAACTTGCTGCAGAACATACGCATTTTTCGTTAACACATGTTGTTCCCGTCCCAAATACTTGTTCACAGGTCCTGGTGTAGTGTCTCACTAGATAATTATGTGCTTCACAGTATGTTCTTCCGAGATAACCTACGAAAATGTTTAAATAGAAGATTGTGAATGTTTACGGCTGAGGAGATTAGGATATAAGGATGGGAAACATGCAGTAACCATTGAAAACCATTTTTTTCAATGCAAGATAGAGATCGGAATATCTGTAAAAATATTACAAGGTAACATTGAGAGCCATGTGATATGCTCTACTTAGGGACTATTTTTGTAGAAAAATAACGAATTCTATTCCGAATTTCAAGCGTTTAATCAGTTCGGTAAGCAATGGAAACCTATTGCAATAACAAATATCAATATTCACATTTGGAAAATCTTAATAATATGTAGATGAATGTGTATTTCAATGTAGTTTTTCTACGGTGTAGCATTAACGATGTATGATACTGCACCTTAACACAAACTTTCTCAATAAGGAATAAAAGGAAAGGTACGTTATTTTTGTTTCATTCGCCCTCTTAATGACGAGAATATGCAATCTGAACTGATTTGCATTACCTTAGATTAATAAAATTTAATATCAAAGCGATGTGTGTGGTTCAAATGCTGATTACAGAAGGTAAGGATGTTATCAGAAAATTCTAAATTCTAAGAGTGTTGAAAGAGTTAAAAATGTAGTACCTTTTAATTAAAACGAACAAAACATTTGCTGTTTTGTTTCTAGAACTTTGCCCAAGATCGAAAAAACTAAATCTGGAGATCAGTCTCAAATCTCAAGCATCTGATTGGCTGAAATGGCGACCAGTCGCCATTTCAGCCAATCAGATCCTTGAGATTTGAGACTGATCTCAAAACTTAGTTTTATGATCTTGGGCCCTTGTCATCGAGTTTCTGCTACATAACTGGCATTTGTTAGGTTAAGCTTGATCCTAATTTGAACATCTAATGTGTGTCATGCCTTTATATTACATCTTCTGTTGTGCTTTCGTCTAGCTTTTGTCAATATACCTTGTTCACAAACAGTGTTGGTCAGATTTGGAATGAAACCATCAGAACATGAGCATTTTCCCTGAACACATATGCTTTCACTCCCGAATACTTCTCCACAAGTCCGACTGTCGCCCTTTATCATTTTCGTATTATCCACGCATTGTGTTGTTCCGAGAGAACCTTAAAAAACAACTTATGTGATAAAGTAACTTATGTGTTAGGTTAAGCTTGATCCTAATTTGAACATCTAATGTGTGTCATGCCTTTATATTACATCTTCTGTTGTGCTTTCGTCTAGCTTTTGTCAATATACCTTGTTCACAAACAGTGTTGGTCAGATTTGGAATGAAACCATCAGAACATGAGCATTTTCCCTGAACACATATGCTTTCACTCCCGAATACTTCTCCACAAGTCCGACTGTCGCCCTTTATCATTTTCGTATTATCCACGCATTGTGTTGTTCCGAGAGAACCTTAAAAAACAACTTATGTGATAAAGTAACTATGTTTATTTCTGATATTAAGAGTTAAATTCGGTGATTAACACTGGAAGAGCCATTTATGTTATATTTGTGTTATTATATTCAGCTTGCAGAAGATAAATATTTTTAGGCCCGCTCTGTTTTGATATTTTCGTGTTTGGTCCTTCTACGTTTCTTTGTCATTAATTTACAAAAAGAAATTTAAATGTTGTGACAGTTTGTTTTAACCTGCATGTGAATCAGCGTGCTTTCATTTTTGGTGTTTCGATATAATTTTCATGCATTACAACTAGTACCTCTTTTGTAAACTCGACTTTTTTAATCAAATGAACTCAGAGTTTAACCTGCATGTGAGATATGGACTGAAGGTTATAAAGCTGAGCATGGAAACCAGTATCAAATCTCAAGCATCTGATTGGCTGAAATGGCGACCAGTCGCCATTTCAGCCAATCAGATGCTTGAGATTAAAGACTGGTTTCCATGCTCAGTTTTGTATTTCGGCAATGGTCCTTATCGTTTCGTAGTTAATATGCATATGGAAGTTACAATGTAGCTCAGAGTTTAATCTGCAGAGAAAAGTGCGAAGAAGTGAGTGAAGGCTAAAACTGCTGATGATATTTAAGGATTGAATTGATAAATAGTAAACTTGCTGGTGAATATTCGTCCTGTTAGCGCGGACTTACTATATAGCCTGTGGGTGGAAAACTTACACAGTCAACTAAATGTGTAAGTTGCTGCTGGAAGCCTGACTTATTTTGCTCAAAGCAGAACTTGTTAAGAAAGTTCGACCCAGTCAGATCAAGGTAAAAACTGCAAATTGTTTATTAGGCTCTGCCCAGAGTGTTAAACACCAACCTGCAGCTGGACAGACCAAGTGATGTTATACTGCCTTTGAAAGTTAGCGAAAGAAAAATCGAACCTAAACTTGTGGTCCGGCCTAGTTACATCACTGCTTAACCTGCAATTGAAGTTTTATTCATAAAGCTCAAAGATTAAGAAGCTTGTGGAATTATAGGTGATTTATCTCCTACTTTAATCAGTGCATTTCCAGTACTGCCCTTGATCAGGCTTAATCAAACCAAGCTTGCAATATTTTGAAATTTGTCGTGTTATGTGGCTTGCAAAGTCTTTTGAAAGAGCTGCGTATAAAAAGTAAGTCCCTTTAATGCATGCGAATAATAACTTCCTATTTTGTTTTGAAATTTCATCGAGTTCCTGTAACTTTACCGGCATTCGTAAAGGTTAACCTGAGCTAACGTTGAAGATTAGATTCGGTCTAGATATTTCAAACACTTTCATGTCTCAATTATTTTATTTTCTGTTCAGCCTTTGTCTAGAGATATTTTCCTTTGATAACATACCTTTTTCGCAAACAGTGTTGTTCTTCAACTTTGGAACGTAAACGTCAGAACAGGCGCATTTTCCCTGAACACATGCACTTTCACTCCCGAATACATCTCCACAAGTCCGAATGTCGCCCTTTATAACATTCGTATTATCCACGCATTGGGTTGTTCCGAGAAAACCTAAAAACAACTTATGTGAAGCATGTTAAATTCTGATATTAAAAGTGAAATTCTGCGACCGATGTTACATATATCGACGTTGTTCCGAGAGAACCTTAAAACAACTTATGTGAAGCATGTTGAAAGCTGATATTAAAAGTAAAATTCGGTGACCGATGTTACATATCGACGTTTAGAGCCATTTGTGTTCCGCTGTATCGATATTGCTTTCATGTATTACAACGAGTACCTCCTTTATAATCTCGACATTTTTTTTTTAATTCTGAATCAATTAACTCAGAGTTTAATTTGCAGGAAAGACATGGTCCTAAGCATTTCTTAGTTGATATGCATATGGAAAACCTACAGGGTTAGTTCAACCTGCAGGTGAAAGTGCAAAGAAGTGAGCTCAAAGCTAAAGTTTCCGTTGAAATTCTAACAAAGATGGTTTAATAAGAAACTTGTTGGTGAAAATGTGTCCAGTTAGTGCGGACTTAGCCTGTGGGTGGAAAACTTTCACATACAACTTAAGTAGCCTGTAGAAGGGAGCCTGACTTAGTTACTCAAAGCTGGACTTAGACAAGGAAGTCTGACCCAGTAAGTTTTAAGCATAAACTGCAATCTGTTAGAAGCTCGGTCAAGAGCGCCGAAACATCAACCCGTAGCTGTTCAAACTGCTTTTGGAAGTTAGAAAAAGAAAACTCAAAGCTTTGCTTTAGGATCGGCCCTTTTATCTCAATGCTTGACCCGTAGTTGAATACTAAGCCTTAGAGCTAACAGTTAAGCAAGCGTATGGAAGTATGAATCAGTTAGCTCCCGGTCCAAACACTGTATTTTCATTACTGCCCATGAAAATGCCTAATCATACAGAGGTAGCATTATTTTGAAATGGTGTCGTGTTAAGTGGCTTTCAAGTAGTGGAAATGTCATTCGAAAGATCCGAGTCTTGTTACTTAATCGACAATCGTTTAGTTAACTTGTTTAGTTTAGTTGTCCCAGTTAGCTCAGTTGGTTACGTCGCAGGAATTGCATGGCTAGGCGCTGTCGCCGTGACGGTGCGGGTTCGCTCCCAGCTAGAGACACTATAATTTGAGTTGAAAATCGGAATCGGCCTTGATATTTCAAACACTTGCAACATGTCTTAATTATTTTATCTTCTGCTATGCTGTCGTCAAGTGATATTGTAGCTATCAATATACCTTGTTCACAAGCAGTGTTGGTCAAATTTGGAATGTAACCGTCAGAACATGCGCATTTTCCCTGAACACATGTGCTTTCATTTCCGAATACTTCTCCACAAGTCCGACTGTCGCCCTCTATCACATTCGTATCATTCATGCATTTTGTTGTTCCAAGAGAACCTAAGAAAAATCACAATCACATGAATTATTTTGTTGGTATCAAGAGTTCAATTTAGAGATGTTCATCACTAGATTTTATATATTGAAGAGAAAGCAGTTCGTGTGATCGTAAGCAGCTTGAAGAAGGTTAATATTTTATGAGCTCTGTGCTCTATTTACTTTGATTTGGTTCGTCTCATTATTTATTAGTCTTTGAAACGTTTAGCCTCCATTCATAAATATAACTGAAAACATGCTGATAAATTTTTCAAATATTGCAACTATATTTATTGTAATTAAAACACTATATTAATTTTCAATTTAAAGAGCTTAACTACTAGAACCAGTTCAGTAAACTGTTTGAGGGTGATATTGTTACTGCTAACACTTCATATTACAAAACGTAGACTCGTTGATGTAAACAGTTTTAAAAAAAAAAACTATTTACTATGTGTCGGTTGTCTAAAATGCACAAACAGCCATCTAAAGCAAGATTTAACGCCAATTCGAGTACTTACACAACTACAAAAATATCCGTGTTTGAACATTTGTTTTGCAGCCATGAAAGAACATTTACGTGTAATGATGTAATGCAAAATTTTCAAAACCTAATTTGCCCGGGTAGAACCATCGTTGTTTATATTTGCAAATTACACACCAGCACTTTAAGATGCATGAAACAGAAATTTATTGGTTAGGATATAAATTCAACTTAATAAATAATAAGGCAATTTTGACTACTTGAAGATTTCTTTTCTTCTGCTTAAAGTGGACAGGCCGAGCATCTTTGAGGTATTTTCTTTCGAGATAGGCCATTCTTGCTATAAGTAGTTTCGATTGCCGCCTTTTTAACTTTAAAGTTTGCTTAAATGAATACTATTTTGTTAAATATTTAAAGCGCCGTATATTGGCAAACAATTTTTAAACGTCATCTAAAAACAGGAGTATTTCTATCTTACCGATCTGACAATTTGTTCCTTCATACCCAAAGGTACATTTGCAAGCATAGTTGTTCATAACTTCTAAGCATGTTGCACCGTTCATGCATGGACTGCTGGTGCACACAGTATTTTCTAAAACAAAATATTGAACACGATAAAACAAATGTCTATGCCATCTTCTTATATCTTTGTTATATTTTATTGCAAATCTTATATAAAATGTATGTTGTTAATGATGAGCAAGATTGCTTAATGGTATCTTTAGATTTTCGGTGATTAGCTTATTCTTACTTGTATTTGCACGTTTTGCATGCAGCAATTTAAAGGATGTGGATACGGCGAAATTAATTTACCAAGACAATTTTTTCAAATTTTTTTCACGGAAATATCTGGTGGAATAAGTATTGTGCACGCGTAAACCTATTTTAATCTCCGATTGCAAAGATGGTTTTCCGCATTCTGCAATTTTTTGCAGTTGGTCATATTACAAAACTATGTGTTTTTGTGTTTATCGGGGTCTGAAAAAGGGAAGCACAGATACCAGAATGCCACATTTAGAGTACACAGAAACTCACACATCTCTCCAACCACCACACAGCCACCACACAACCACACGACACATCCTCTCCATACTGCTATCCAATCAAGCCTCTCACTTTTACTCCACACAAATACTCCAACATCCAGCACACAACAACACGACACAGCCTCTCCATATTGCTATCCAATCCAACCTCTCACTTCTACTCTAAACAAATACTCTACATAGCCACCACACAACCACATGACACAGCCTCTCCATACTGATCCAATCCAACCTCTCACTTCTACTCCACACAAATACTCCACACAGCCACCACATAGCCACTTTACAGAGCCTCTCAATACTGCTATCCAATCCAACCTCTCACTTCTACTCCACACAAATACTCCACACAGCCACCACACAGCCACTTTACAGAGCCTTTCCATATTGCTATCCAATCCATCCTCTCACTTCTACTCCACACAAATACTCCACACACCAAGCACACAACCACACGACACAGCCTCTCCATACTGCTATCCAATCCAACCTCTCACTGCTACACACAAATACTCCACACATCCAGCACACAATCACACGACACAGCCTCTCCATACTGCTATCCAATCCAACCTCTCACTGCTACTTCACACAAATACTCCACATAGTCACCATCACCACACAACCACACGACACAGCCTCTCCATATTGCTATCCAATCCAACCGCTTACTGCTACTCCACACAAATACTACACACAGACACCACGCAACCACACGACACAGCCTCTCCATATTGTTATCCAATCCAACCTCTCACTGCTACTCCACACAAATACTCCACATAGCCACTACACAACCACATGACACAGCCTCTCCATACTGCTATCTAATCCAACCTCTCACTGCTACTCCACACAAATACTCCACATAGCCACCACACAACCACATGACACAGAATCTCCACACAACTATCCAATCCAACCTCTCACTGCTACTCCACATAAATACTCGACATAGCCACCACACAACCACATGACACAGCCTCTCCATATTGCTATCCAATCCAACCTCTAACTGCTACTCCATACAAATACTCCACATAGCTACCACACAACCACATGACACAGCATCTCCATATTGCTATCCAATCCAACCTCTCACTGCTACTCCACACAAATACTCCACATAGCCACCACACAACCACATGACACAGAATCTCCACACAACTATCCAATCCAACCTCTCACTGCTACTCCACACAAATACTCCACATAGCTACCACACAACCACATGACACAGCATCTCCATATTGCTATCCAATCCAACCTCTCACCGCTACTCCATACAAATACTCCACATAGCTACCACACAACCACATGACACAGCATCTCCATATTGCTATCCAATCCAACCTCTCACCGCTACTCCATACAAATACTCCACATAGCCACCACACAACCACACGACACAGCCTCTCCATATTGCTATCCAACTCAACCTCTCACTGCTACTCCACACAAATACTCCATACAGCCACTACACAACCACATAACACAGCCTCTCCATATTGCTATCCAATCCAACCTCTCACTGCTACTCCACACAAATACTCCACATAGCCACCACACAACCACATGACACAGCCTCTCCATACTGCTATCCAATCCAACCTCTCACTGCTACTCCACACAAATACTCCACATAGCCACCACACAACCACATGACACAGCCTCTCCATATTGCTATCCAATCCAACCTCTCACTGCTACTCCATACATATCCCACATAGCCACCACACAACCACACGACACAGCCTCTCCAGATTGCTATCCAATCCAACCTCTCACTGCTACTCCACACAAATACTCCACATAGCCACCACACAACCACATGACATAGCCTCTCCATATTGCTATCCAACCCAACCTCTCACTGCTACTCCACACAAATACTTCACATTGCCACCACACAACCACACGACACAGCCACTCCACATCTCAATACCATTAAGCCTCTCTACATCACACTATAACTTCACGCGGCATTTGTTATAATTGCTAATTATGAATACCGAGCTTACTGATTGTTCTTATTTAATTATAATTTATAGACTAATAAATTAAATAATTTATAAACTTTAGGGCGTGTAAATGAAGATTTTAAAACGTTTATAAGCTTACTTATCTCACAACGAGTGTCGTTATATCCAGCCAAACATATGCAGGTATACCTCTGTATACCGTCAACGCATGTCGCACCATTCAAGCATGGGTTGCTGTCACATTCATTACTTGTTATTTCTGAGTCAAAAGATAAAACGATTACGCATAAGATAAGACACCAATGACAACAGAAACAGAACAGAATAATTTTTAAATTAAATGAAAGTGCCTCTAGCTAGGAGCAAACCCGCACCCTCACGGCGACAACGCCTATCCCTGCAATTCCTGCGACGCAACCAATTCAGCTAACCTTGACACCAAAAAAAGTTGATCAGATAGCCCTGATATACGTACTTATCACTGCATGACGTCGGAAATGGGTTATTTTACTGATAACACTACTGACAAATGTACGAGGAGACCTTTTACGGCCGCCACATGGCACAAATAGTACTGACTGTAAGCGTTATATATCTAGGAGCTGTTGCCTTATGGGTTCGATTCCCATTTTGGGCTTAGTAGTGATCACACTGGACAAGTAAGTAAAAGTCTACAAAATTTTTATTATAAAAATAATTAAAATTGAATATGTTTCAATATGATCGGTAAATATATAGTGCCAACGTTAAAGACGGTTATAAAAGATAGAATTGTTTCCTAAAAGATAACTGCTAACCTGCTTGAATGCCATTTTATAAGTGTTCCGTTTGTATGGTTGAGGCTTAGTTTTTATCAAAATGCAGGATAAAGATATGCCAAACTTTGTCTTACCGTTTAATTTGGTATTGAAGTCTGCCATCATCATTTCGAGAACAACTAATCTGTCGAGTATATCAGTGTCTGAAAAATAAGTACAGTCCACACTCGTTGTGTCAAACTCGCTTAAGTCGAAACATCGGTTATCTCGAATTAATTTCTCGGTCCCGTCAAAATTTGTTCTTTTTACATATAATATTACGCCGTTTAAGTCGAATTCGACTTACACAATGTTTTGATAAGTCGAACTTAATATTAAACCCGCCGGCTCAATTATCCTATGTAAAGACATCGGATAAGTCGAAGTGTGAAAATCGATGGGGTCGAACAATGCGCGCGTTATCATCAAAGTGATAGCTTGTCAGGTGGGCAAACTGTCATGATTATTTAATAATCAATAATGATTGTGTGTTTTGTAAAATGTTCACTCAATTAATGCATTTATGCATTTAGATATTTTTAATGGCAATTAAAGACAAACAGCGATTAATTACGACCATCGTGCCCTTAAAATATGCAAGCATCCCTTTACGAAAACACGTGCAAAAATGACTGATCCAAATGTAGTCAATTCTCCTCAACAAAAAGAGGCACAAAAAGAACGCTCAAAGAGAAAGATTATGAAACAATGTATGCGGTAATCATGGATTTCTATTAAAAAAGAATTTACTCATCTTGACGAAAATATAATATTAGGTGCTGTTTATTTACCACCCGAAAACTCTAGGTTTTTTAAGGATGACCATTTTAATAGTTTGGAAAATGAAACTTCACAGAAATGCAATGATTACAAATATGTTTATTTAGCTGGTGACACAAATAGTCGAACTGGCACATTACGCGATTATATTCGATCCGATTCGCACTTGAACGAGATTCTTGATATAGATCTAGATCTTCAGGCTCAACTTGATAAACATATAGTTCTTCAAAATCAAGGCATTCCACTTAATAGAGCGTCTATGGACCATCGGTCCAATACCCATGGATTCCGACTGGAGGTCAAGCGCGAGAACATTGATTATTTAATTGTATGATGACGATGATACTTAGCCTATGTACATGTACATGTAATAAATAAAATCAATTTCATAATTTGTTTCATTGTTTTGTTTTGATATATACAAACAATGTTTGGTTTAAATGTTATCAGAATAATGCATTGAGATGTTATGTTGATTTTAGACATACACACGCATATTCATGATAGATAAGAAGCATATATTCGGTATACTATACGTTCATTGGCGTCAATTCGGATGTGTCGAACTTCGGATAACTCGAATTAAAATCGACGGTCCCGGCGAGTTCGACACAACGAGTGTGGACTGTATAAGCATAAACATAAACAATTTATGTTTGATTTGTTGAAATTTCCGATGTGTCATAATTATTATAAGTCTTCAGTATAAATCGACATATCGTCACCTGAGCACCTTAGTGCAATAACGGTATATCAATTTAATATTTTAGTGGTACTTATACCATTTTGCAATATACAACGGCACACTCTTTCAGTTTTGACTAATCTTTTAGTCTTGCACGTAGAGTAAAAACATCATTCTAAATATAAATGATAAGAATATATCGTTGTATGACCATAACTAATCTTTGATAAACTAAGTACATCATCTGTTTCGTGGTTTCAGGTCTTCCAATTATCCTTCTTGCTTACTCACACTGAAATTGTTTGACTGAGGCCCGATAGACACTCCCCTTTTACTCTTATGAAAGTCGAACAGTGGTCTAGGGATAGAGCGTCGGACTCTAGATCAGGAGACTTCGAAATTCACCAGTGATAAGATTCGTCTGCAGTTCACCTTATCCAGTACTGAGCTCAAGGTTATAAAACTGAGCATGGAAACCAGTCTCAAATCTCAAGCATCTGACTGGCTGAAATGACGACCATTCGCCATTTCAGACAATCAGATCTTTGAGATTTGAGACTGGTTTACAATCTCAGGCTTATAACATTCAGCCCAGGTGTAACCCAGGAACCGTTCATCGAGAGCGATTAATATAATTTTGAAATAACTTGTTTCAGAATCGATGTAAAATAAAAAAGATAAAACTTAATTAAGTCATTTTGTGCCGGTTCCAGTTCTTTTCATTTTAATCAAGACGTTTCCCTTTTAATCGTACGGAAATCAAACGAAACCTTACAACGCATTTTTATATAGAACATCTAAAGCCGAATAACAAACCCTTGACTTTTCTCGTTGCTATTCCGTTTGATATATCTGACTCACTAATGTTGCCGAATATTAATGAATCTTAGTAAAAATAAAATTCATTTTAGTATAATTGTTAATACCTTTTGCATCTCGGGTGATACTGAAAACTTTTGAATAACTAGACCTAAACTTTTTTTTTAAGAATTCCTCATAAAGCTGATGTAAGGGCCGGAAAGAGATTTGATTTGTATAACTTTTCTTCGTTCCCTTTCATGCATCCTTCAGCGAGAAACATGCTTTGCGACCAATCTGAGTCAAAAAGATGCATAGATGTTTGTTTTAGCCCAATGACTGTTTCTGACGCTTAGATTAGGCTTTTGTGGCAGGTAATTACTGAACGATCCTTTCCCTACTTATTTAAAATGATTATGCCTCTAGCTGGGAGCGAACCCGCACCGTCACGGTGACAGCGCAAGGCCTGCAATTCCTGCGACGCAACAAACTGAGCTCGCCGGGACAACCCCAATAAGGTTGATCGGATAGCCCTGATATACGTAACATTCACTGCATTACATTGGTAACGGGTTATTTTACTGATAGCAGTACTGACTATATGTACAGGGAGACTTTTTACGGCCGCCACACTGCACAAATATCGCTACAACTAGCGCTACTGTGAATTTCAAATGATATTGCCTCTTTAAATTTTCGTTTATCAGTTTAAAGCGAGATTGGAATTTACAGTACAGCTTTATTTGTACATATAATAATTGAGTTATAAATAACATTTCTGACACTATACATCTAAATGATTAAGAAACATTTAAGTAACATTTTCTTACCTGATAAATATTCGGAAGAATTTGTGCCATAATGAGTAAGCAAGCCTTGTTGGGATTCCAACATTTCTACTCTAGATACAAGCATTTCCCGTTCCATCATTTCACGTTGAACTATGTTCCGCAGAATATTTACTAACTTGCAGTCACAGTTTTGACAAATCGCAAAGCGAGCAAATACTAGCAGAAACACAATGAAATGACAAGTTCCATCCATTTTGAGCGTTTGACAAGAAACAAAAACCACTTTGCGGTGCACATGCATTTGCAAATTCTAAATTTTCAAGAAATACTTCAGCTGCGTGATCGTATTCAGTCGTGATGGCTAGGTTGAAGTGTCTAAATAAGTACAAAATATAAAATTTCAAAGTTATAATACTTATAGTCAACAAGTTCTACTTAAAACTTCCGTTGTTGTTGCATTTAGAACTGAAGAGATACATGTTATAACGAAACACAAATACATGTTAAACACTTCAGATTTGTTGAATAAGATTTCCGGCCTGTATGAATTACACAATAATAATTATTGCAAATTGCTACAGCTATTTCTTCCGCTATAAACAACGTGGTAGAATCAGATAGATCCTGGTCAGGGTTTAAAGATTTTTGAAAATTTCGGTGCAGTTTTATGTTGATAAAGCTGTCTTGTTTTTTAATATTAATTGTGTCCTTTTGTAACATTCTTTTTTCAAAATATCGCTTAAAGCCATGAAGCTATACTATCCTATTATTATAATAAAAACTTTTATTTAACTATTTATCATTTATTTACTAGCACGCCAGTAACACCGAAAGCACAGAGTGGTAAAATCCGGTGGAAGTATTAAATTAAGATAAAGGCGCATGATATCAGACCTTTGAAGTAAGTCGTACACCATTTTTAGCGTTCAAAGGCATACCATGATTGGAGTAAAATAACGCTGCACATAAAATTTATCCTTCGACAAAGGCGTAAAGATAAGGGTTTGGCGTTTTCACTGCGTCTGTCTTTCCATCCGTCAGTCACACCTTTACCCCAGTTTCATATCTAGATACTGGTGTGACTTTTTTAAACAAAAAAATGAACGTTTTTATGTAATGGAAAATTATGCAAGACACATGCCAACATCCACCATGTTCAGAAAAACTATGATCATTTGCAACTTTATAATAGCTCATTATATAAAAGGAAAATTTCAGTACGGAGCCATATCCTGGTCATGGTTGCTCTATATTTCATTGAAAATTTCCATGGAGTAACAATATATTGCTTTGGGTATGGGCGCCACAATCCATTTATGTATAACAGGGCTGAAGGTTATAAAACTAAGATTGGAAACCTGTCTCAAATCTCAAGCATCTGATAGGCTGAAATGGCGACTGGACTGAAGATACATTATAATCCATGCTCAGTTTTATAACCTTGGGCACAGGACCTGGTATAACCTTTACGTTTTGGTGAACCAAACATTATCCAGTTAATATCTAGAAAGTGGTTTGACATAGTATCTTCAAGCTTGGTACGTTGGTTGATAATGACAAGAGGATGACCCTTTTTGACTTTGGGTTATGATGACCATAAATGCAAAAACTGTTCGATCATTAACTAGAGCAAATACTTAGTAGGTTGGTCTATAATTACATGGATATAGATGACCTCTATCAATTTGGAGGTCGACAGGTCAAAGGTCAAGATCAAGGTGATAATGCAGATAATGTAATGTCTGATCAATCACTAGATTATGATGTTGTCTAGCGTCCTAAAACTTATTAAATTGGTTCATTATGAGAAGAAGATAATCGACGTGGAGATCAACAAGTCAAAGGTCAATATCACAGTGAGCTTTAATGACAGGTGACCTTTAAAGAAAGCAAATTTTTCTGCTTTTCAAAAATTGCTCTTTCAGCCTTGGGTAGTCGACACAGCGGTGGTTGCAGAGAAAATGTCGAACCTTTTGCATAAGAAAACAGGTTTGGCTGTTGGTCCCAGTTAGAATATGCATTGAATGGCGACAAAACTTTAAGATTATTTGTTCCATCAAAATAATTATACGTATTTGCAAAGTGTTTTGTCGAGAAGAACAGCAGTAGGAATGCCGAAGATTTGACAATGAATACCCCATAAAACTAATCTCAATAAAGCAAACACTTCAGAAAAGCAAGCAAACTTTCTTGATCTAAATCTTTATAGCAGGAAAACCCAAACTAGCATTTTTGAAACAGCCTCTACTGAAAATGGCAACGTCACTACTATAATTGTTTATAATTAAAGAGATGATTTTGATTTTAATATGGTCAATTTTCCGTTTTTAGACGGTGTGATATTCTTCCTGCAACATCTTACGCGATATATATTCCACATCTTGGTCGCTTTTCTAGAGCGTGTTAAATATTGCAATTAACGTAATCTTTGCATACAGAAAATCTTTTTTAATTAAAAATAGCGTAATCGGTACCACAAATTAACTTAAGGTAAACGTTTTGCTAGACTTAGTTTTATCACCGATACCCAGATTTAATTCAAACATACAGTTACCGTTTAAAACCTACGGAGCCCCTAAGGTGACATTTAGCATACTTTTTTCGTTTACTATACTTTTTTAGGATTCGTTATTTTGTTTAAACGAATTAATGAGATTCGGGTTTTTAACGAAATATAATTTTTTAACAAAATATTATTTTTTAATCCTATTATTACGTTCGAATCCTATTATTACGTTTAACGAATTTATATTTCGTTTTAACGAAATAAAATTAATTCCTTTAACTGAATCCTATCATTTCGTGAAAGCGAAATATTTATTCGTTTAAACGAAATTATCGGGCACAGACATTGAGTTCGTTCCAATCGAGCAAAGAAATCGGATGTGTCTGTTATCGATTGACCAACAGTGTAGATCCAGATTAGCCGCGGCACATCATTGTCGTGTCATCAAAAATGTTTTAAACCTGCACATACAAAGAAATAAAACGGGTTTTAATCCACGAGTGTGGCAGGTAGTCTGATGTAGTAGCCTTTTCGGTGACCCCATGTCTTAAGGCATTCGTGTCTAAAAACCTTATTGTTAGCTGTGTTTAAGATTAGATTGCATGTATTCAGGTGACCATATTCGTAGTAATACATAGTTACAGGATGGGGTTTTTGCTTTAATTTCAAACAATACGCAAGACGAAGAGTTCTTCTGTTATCAATGATTTTCTTCAACCCGGTTCCCTGTAATTGCAGATGTAACCCTTTTGGTATTCAGCTTTAATGGGGCATAAATACATAGGTTATAGTTGATTCCAAATAACAGTAAGAAGTTCCATATTCAACTTTAATGGTCTGTACTGTATATACGTCCAGTAATATATAAACACATGTAGTAGTACGTAGTCCAGTAATAACAATAGTATGTAGTCCAGTAACAAACGATCTGAAAAGATACATTATTACGAACCATAAATATCAGTATTAAAAACAGATTTAAAAAACAATCCTTAACAAAACAAGTCATGATATGAAACATTATACAACGTTATATTATTGAAATGATCATTAATCAGATGTAAGGTTTTAACATACAACATATTAGATATAATATTGTGGTTCTTTGCTTATAGCCAAACGATATTTTAAATAGATAAATCTAAAACATACAAGTCTGATGATTCAGTGCTGTTCCCTTATTACTTGTGATTTACACAACCCTATTCATTTACAATGATTACATACCTTTATCAATGTGATAAAACATCCACTGGTCTACAACCAACTGTCACACACTCCTCAAACACTCTCTGGTGCTGTGCAGTGAAAACTGAAATACCAATCACCATTTTGAGAATCATGCATGGGTTAATTAGAAAATTAGCAGCGCGCAGACCAAAGCGACAGAACCCTGAATAAGTCAGACTCGCGGAAACATATGACAAGGAATCAAATGTCATCAGAAAAACCAACAAAAACGATTCTAAACCAATTTGCAAAGAACACTACATTAAGCAAGTTACCTTAGCATCCATGCCTTAATCCATATAGCACTATAAAGATCTTAACTGATCAACACTTGACCAAAAACTATACTAAAAAGTCATGTACATGATTTCACTAAGGACTTCTTCTGCGGAATGATTTTCCTTTCCCGCTACAGAGAAAATCTGACAACAACTCATACCACATGACTTGCCTACCCAATCGAATTAAACTAAACTACATCACATGATATGCATGTGATCTACTCCTAATTTTACACATAAATTCTATAAAAAGAATAAAGTTAAAAACTTATTGGTTAGATATGGGACGCCAAATACGCTAAAATTTGACTCTGCTACACAGATTTCAAGGTCCAGATAAAATTTCACAATATATCAATAGAAACATTGCATGCATGCAAACATGTGTATGAAAACAATAATAATAAAGGTGTGGTTTTATTGGTTAAGATCATGTGCATCACAACAAATACAAACTAAATCAAACAACATGAAAAAAGCATATTCATTAGACACGACAATTCGACAATGTGTTTCTGGGAGGCTGAATTGAAATAAGGTCAGAAGGCTGAGAGCAGACTGCGTTTGTTATTATGCATTTCTCGGAAATAATGATAGAATGCTATAAAATATCAAAATCAACTATTGCTCATAAGAAAATGAGAGATAATATTTGTATCTTTCCACAATTTGCAAGGATTAAAATTGGCAAAAATATTACAATAATAATCGTGGTACATGGCACTACTTAGATCAATTAAATCTTTCACAAGCTTTCGAATGCATGTATCTGTCTGTGGCTAAAATTTTGCTGTTTAACAAATCAATACAGTTAAATATTCTTTGTTTAACTATTACATGTATCGTTTTCAAAAACCTAGACAGCGAACATAAACGAAATAACGCTTGGTACATAGAGACGTGAAATCTGTTTTGTTGTTAGTTATTTTTGTTTCTTTTATTGCTTCTTTTAAATGTTTGTTGTTGGTGGTGGTGTTGCTCTTATTGTTGTTGTTGTTATCGTCGTCGTGGTTGTTGTTGTTAAATGGTGATTTTATTCTTTTGTATAGAGTCGTTTATTTATTAACCTCTCAACTGTTGTAAGTTGAAATAAATTATAAAATGAAGCCAGATATGACGGAATTGCGAATGTTATTTGCTCGAACCAAGCGCGAGCGCATTGTTGTTGAAAATTCTACTGCTCTTTGAAGTTTGAAAAAATATATAAAAAATCAATAAATTGTGTAGTTGTTTTTTTCGAAGGGCTCAGTCTGTCCTACTGTTTAACTGTGCTGCTAATTTTCAAAGATTCTGGAACCAATTTGATTCAACAGCATTGACGTTTTTACTCCGAGCTTACATTCGAAACCGACTCCTTGTGAAGCGATTGCGAACATGTAACACTCGGCACAGCGGTCGCATTCCAACGAACACTTGGCTGTGCCGGAGACCATCAAGACATCGATGATATCAAAGTGGTTACCGAAAGTTAGGTCGCTTCCGGTCATTCTGTAATGGTTGCAGCCGGTGATGACAGCAAAATCAAGATTGCTAGCTGAAAGAACAACAACAACATTGTTTATACAATCAGTCGAATGCCAATCAATGCATAGTGTTGAAATAAAATCAGTTTCTTTTTTTTTTCAATAAAGTAAAACTAAAACGAAACTATTTTATTTCTAGTCAGTTATTTTAATTGACATATTAATGATATTTGCATATAACTCTCTCATTCATTTTTTTTTCAATTGTTACTTACAGTTAGGAGTTGATGTCGTTGGTAACTTTGTTGTTGTCGCTGATGCACCGGTTGTTGTCAGTGCACTACTTGTTGTTGTTGTTGGTGCACTACTTGTTGTTGTCGGCGCACTGCTTGAAGTTGCCGGTGCACTGCTAGATGTTGTCGATGGCCAGTTGTTTGGGCTACATTTCGGGCCATAGATGACTGGATCAACTGCATCTTTGCATGAAACGATTTGGAGACAAGTGACGGCACCATTCAGAGAATTTGAACCGTTCATATTTCCACCGATCCTTAGTACACCGGGAGAACTTGTATTTTTCCATTCCATTGTTAAATTTATTGGACGGGTCAGTAAGACTAATACCATTGAGGAATAATTTGACAGTAGACTTACTTATGTCACGTGAATACACCACGTGATGCCAGTTACCACTTAAATTCAGTAAACTTATGTCCCATATGCCTGAGCCAAAATTTGTGAAATTCACGATGAGAGTTTCATTTACAACAGAAATAATAAATTCTCCTATCTCTGATGTAGATCCAGCTTGAAAGTTATTGCTGCGGTAATGGAGAACTGTAGACGATGATGAGGCATTTTTGATTTTCATGAAGAACATGACTGAATAATCTCCTGTGGAAGTAGTAATAGGAAAAGGTACATTTACGTCGACAAACGAATCGTTTGTTCCGTTAAATTCCAAAAAACTGTAGTTTCCAACAGCTGCGTTTCCCGTGCCATAAAAGACAGAACCCATGGTACCGGAGACCGAATTATTCTTGATTTCCTTTAAGCCGATGCCTCCGCCCAATGGCCAAATATACGTCGAATTCATTGTACAAGCCTCAAAACACCCTTAAAAAACAATTTAAAAAATGAATACTCTGATCTATTATTTATAGAAGAAGACAAGAAATTTTAACATTTAATTGACACTTAAAACTAATAGTTTGACATCTTGTGATTTTGATGAATAAATTGACCTCAATTCTGTTTAAAATATCACCCAAAGCAAACATTCGTTTTAGAATAATCATACTTAGATATGCCGTTGTAATAACTTACCGTAACAGATTGTTTGTACTGACAATGAGGCAATTATATTTTTGTAAAAGTAAAATTTGAAACATTGGTTGTAAAACCTTATTGAGAACTCCAATGAAAAGTTTTTGAATACTAAAATAATACCTTTTGATTTCAATAAGTGAAAACCATATATAACTTTGACAACAATTTTTTTATTTATAACTATTTTAGTGATATTTATGATAATGAAAAATAAAA